>PJEM01014673.1:0-33797 GCA_004023845.1 Helogale parvula | reverse complement strand
TCATTTACAATACAGTAGTTACAATGACACTCCAAACAGAAAAGCAAAGTAAAAAATCAAAACCCCCACTTCTATTTCATGTAATTAGACTTATACAGAAATTAACAGTCAAGTCTTTCTTATGAACAAAAGAATCTTCCCTTGATCCTACATAACCTTCTAGTTATTGCCCAATGTCATTACTTTCCAAGTCAGGTTTTTGCAAGACTTTTTTTTATTTATTCAAGCAATCTCCACACCCAACATGGGGCTCGAACTCACGACCCATATATCAAGAGTCACATGTTCTTCTGACTGAGCCAGCCAGACATCCCTCTATAAGACTTTTGTGGCCCTCACTTGCCCTGTCATTCACTCAACACATGGGAATGCCGCTTCTACACCTTCACTCCTGTGAAATGTCTTAGTCAATGATAACCAATGGATTCCTGGTACCCAATTCTAGCCTTGGTTTTCAGCATTTATCTCACTTAATTTTACCTAATACATACATTCATCAGACTGACTTACATAAACTGAAGCATTTGACATTGTGACCCATTTCTCTCTCCTGAAGCACTTCCTTAGATTCTGAGACACCACCCCTCCTTGACATCTTTCCATCTCTGCTTCTGTATCTCCCTAACTTTGCTCATTCCTTTACTTTTGCCTATACAAAAATGTTGGTGACCCTTGGGGATTTATCCAGAGCCCTTTTCTCTTCTCTCATCCATATCCTTGACTTCAACCATGTGTTTTTCAAATCCATATCACTTCTGATTTAAACTCTGATCACATGACCAATTTCCTACCAGTTATTCCCTTGAATCTATTTGAAAAGTCTTACTGATTATAAATAAAATCTAAAAGGACCTCAAATCTTAATGATTAAAATTAACCACCACAGGAGCCTCAAACTCAGCATGCATACAACTAAACTCATCATTTTTCATCTAAATCTGTTCTTCCCTCCTGTATTTCTTCCCTTAATGAAGACAACGACATCCATCCAATTATCATTTCCTAATGCTCAAGTAGTTTTTTTCATTAGCTACATTCCAAAATTATAGTGGACAAACAATAATTTCTCTCAGTTACCTTCTCAGGTGGGTTTTTTATTTATTTATTTTAAGAGAGAGCACACAAGCAGAGGGGGAGAGAGAGAGAGATAGAGAGAGAGAGAGAGAGAATCTTAAGCAGTCTCTACACTCAGATCTCACAACTGTGAGATCATGACCTGAGCCAAAATCAAGAGCCAGACACTTACCTGACCAGTCCCCCCACCCTGGGCATCCTCCTTCTTTGTTTTCTTGGCACACTGTTCACAGAAGATATGTCTTGAAATAAACAGCTGTCTGATTTTCTGACTAGTACAGTTGGTCACCCCGCAAGATGGTGGTGGGTGTGGTCTCTCAACCTTCTTTTGGGGATATGAGTCAACTCCCTTACCTGAGGCAAAGCATGGATAAGACACTGACTTCTGTCCTCCTCCCAATTCCATTTACTCTGTAATTAGTGGAAATTCCTTCCAGAGCGTGACAATAGACGATTTGCCTCAATTTGGCGGATTGAATATTTTAGTTATCTTCTGGATATTTTAGTAAGAAATTTTGCATGGCAAGCTGCTTCACAAGCTGACAGGCAGATGCCACTTGATGTGGGAGTCCTTCATCATCATTCCAAAACTTTCTATAAGCATGGTAAAAGTGAAGAGCGCCATCTTAGAGAGACAAGACACAGGTAAAGTGAAAAAGTACAACCAGAGAAAAGGCAAGCAAAACATCATCTCCAGAGAAGACCGACAAGGAAGAAGCACTAAGCAAAGTGACGGCAAAAGATTCCCATCAAAAACGTGTGGAAACCTTTATTCTTATATTTTATAATTAGAACAATGATTGGAATGTGAAAGTTGAACTATCCTCGGATGAGTAAGATGTTAAAAGTAAACAACTTCATGACTCTAATTATAGACAGAATTCAGCTAACACAATGATGAGATATTTTATTAAGATGTAGTAAAAAGGAGAGATTAAAAAATAATAACAAACACATAAGCCAATGATGGCCAGGCGAAGTATGAGAGCTCTTCACTTACTTCGAGCTTTTGCCATGATCCGATAACTGGATGAGCCTCGAGCTTATCAATACATAGTCATAAAAATTGGGAATTAATTTGATGATGACTATTAGAAAGATATACACATATATTTCAAAAGAAAATTGAAATATCTTGGTGTCTTTTCTTCTCTCCTCGTGTCTTTTACAGATAACAAGACTGAGATGTTTAGAAATATTACAAATAAAATATAAAGGACTTAAAAGTGCATTGCACTTACATTCATCCACTAAATTTAAACATGTTAATTCTTCTTTTTTGGGTAAAAAAATAGTTGATTTTTAAGATGCAGGAATTCCTCTAGGAATTCAGGAAATTTTTCCTTTACACATATTTTTATAAGTAGTTCCTTAAAATATATGATTAAGACAAAGAAGCAAGCCAGGCTCAAAGCCTAGAGGGAGAAGAAGGTAGTCTCTATGGCAAGATTTTCCCATAAGATACTCTCCCTCCAATCTACTGAAAGATGTTCTCACCAATTGTCTATATAAAGACATTTGTTAAACACCTTGAACTTCCTACTAAAACCCCAGGAGAGCCACACATTAGAAGTGAGGTCACCCTAAACCTAAAGACAACACTGGACTAAGACTCCCTAAGAAAACATAAAATCAGGGGCACCTGGATGGCTCAGTCAGTTGAGCATCTAACTCTTAATATCTGCTCAGGTCATGATCTCATGGTTCATTGAGATCAAGTCCCACATCGGGCTCTGTGTTGATAGTGCAGAGCCTACTTGGGATTCTCTCTCTCCCTCTCTCTGCTTCTCCCCTGCTCTCTCTCTCTTTCTCTCCCTCTCTCTGTCTTTCTCTCTCAAAATAAACATTTTTTAAATAAAAAATAAGTTTAAAAAACATGACCCCATAAAGTTAAGGGAGTACACCAGTAATTTAATTACCTGGTAGTAAAACACTGTTTATAAGAGTATAACTGAATCCAGAATCTCTACAATATATTATCTTTACTGTACATTATATAATTTAAAAGTCCTGGGCAGATAAAGAAGGAAAATATGGCCCATAGTCACAAATAGAAAAATAGTTAACTGAAATAGACCCAGAGGAGACTCAAATATTGGAATTAGCACATAAAGACCTTAAAATAGCTGTGGTATATACAAAAAACCTACAGGAAAATATGGATATAACAGGTGAAAAGATAAGATATAATAAAGAATCAAAAAGAAATCCTGGAACTGAAGACTAAAATATCTGAAATAAAAAATGTATTGGATGAGGTTAAAAGCAAACTCTACAATGCAGAAGCAACAAACCACTGAATGTAAAGATGGGTCAAGAGAAATTATTAAAATAAAAGCATGATATGAAGAAAAAGATTTAGAAAAAAAATGAGTATGCCTCAGTGACCTATGGGACAATAACAAGTACTCTAATATATTAATAATTGGGATCCTACAAGGAAGGATAAAGAATGGGGTGAAAAAAGTTTACATTTTGAGAGTCCAAAACTCTGCAGGATAAACTTTTGAACAAAATAATGTAGTACTAGAAAATAATGACCTAAGTATAAAATAAATGCCCATGAGTCCCTGGGCATTTACACATACATGATCCATATACATACAAATACGAATTACTACATAAACAAACAGTGGAGAAAAAAATAAGTGTCCCTACAGAATACTTCCAAATAAATTACTCTGATAGTCCTCCTCTCAAGGAGGTAAAGCTTAGCTCCTCATCCCTGAAAAAGGGGAAAAAGTAACTTTACAAAGAAGAAACTTGGCAAACATGACCTTGATCAGATGATCAAGGTTAACATCATCAGTGATAAGTCATGTTGAATATGCGCACCCCTGAAATGATGTGGTGAGACTGGCATTTCATCTCTGTGGTCTCCCTCCAAATAACCGTAACCCCACTGTACTATGAAAAACACATCAGACAAACCCAAATTGAGGGAAACCCTATAAAATGCTTGACCAGTACTCCTCAAAACTGTCAAGTTAATTTTTAAAAGTACAAGAAACTGTGACAGATCAGGGGAAAATAAGGAAGCATGATGACTAACAGTATTATGGTGTTCTAGATGAGATCCTGGCACAGAAAAAGGACATCAGGGAACAACTACTGAAATCTTTATCATGTGTGGGGTTTAGATACTACATCACGGTTGGTGTCTTAGTCATGACAAATGAACACTAGTGATGTAACATGTAAAAAACATACGAAACAAGGCAAGGAGCATATATGAACTCTGAACTGTCTTCGTAACTTTTCTCTAAATCTAAAACTATTTTAAAATTTAAAAATTATTTAAATTTAAAAAGCAAAAACATGAGCAAAGTCTCAATGACTCATGGGATAGTGCCAAGCACTCTACTATGTGAATAACTGGAGTTCCAAAAGGAAAGGAGAAGGAATGGAATGGGAAAAGTATTTGAAAAAAATATATGCTGAGAATCCGGCAGAACCCCAGGCAGGAAACTTTACAAGAGAATTCCATCTCAGCACATTACAGTCAAACTGCTGAAGACCAAAGAAAATGAGAAAATCCTAAAAGCAACCAAAGAAAAAAGACATATTACATATGGGGAGCAACCATCAAAATTATGACTTACTTAGAAATATTGAAGGGGAATGACAACAGAATGATGACTTTAAAGTACTAAAAGGAAAACTATCAACCTAGAATTCAGAAAAAAATATTCTTCAAAACTGAAGGTAAGATAAAGACATTTCTCAGATAAACAAAAACCAGGAGAACTTGTCACCATCACAAACATGTTACGTAAAAACAAGTGGGAAGAATTTCTTCAAGCTAAAGGAAAAATAATACTAGGTGTTACCTTGTGAGTCAAAAAGGCAGTTACAGAGAAATTAGAAATTAATTTCAAACTACCTGTTAATGAAAATATAACAGGCACCTGGCTGGCTCAATCAGTGGAGCATGCAACTCTTGATCTAGTGGTGGTGAATTTGAGTCCCACATTGGGCATGGAGATTAGATTACTTAATTTTTAAAAAATTTAAGAAAATACAACAAATTAAAATATGTTGCAAGCAGCGAAAGTACTTAGATTGAAACTTGAAATATTCATATTAGAAAAGGAGATCTTTTTAATCATCTAAGTTTTCCTTCGAAGATGCTGGAAAAATAACAAAATAAACCCCAAGTCCATAGAATACAAGAAATAAAAAGGAAAGGAATGGAAATCAATGAAATGGAAAGCAAACAAGAGGGAATGCATTAAACCAAAAGTTGATAGTTTGAAATGATGAGCAAAGTTGATACATCTCTACTAAAGCAAATGAGGAAAAAAGAAAAAATGGTAAAAACAAATATCATGAATTGTATCAGGGACATCACTATAGATTCCTGAGCATATTAAAAAGATAATAAGAGAACACTATGAAAGATTTTATCAATGTATATAACAACTTAGATGATATGAACAAATTCCTTGGAAATGCAACTTACTGAAAATGACACATACAACAAAATCTTAAATCTGTGTTCTTATATCCATTAAAGAAATGGAATTTGTAATCAAAAATCTTCCAATGAAGAAAAATTCAGCCCAGTAAGTTTCACTAGTAAATTCTATCAAATATTTAAGGAAGAAATAATACTACTTCTATCTGTACTCATCCAGAAAATAGGGGAGGAAAACACCCTTCCCTACTAGGTTTTTAAAAAATTTTTTAATGTTTATTTATTATTGATACAGAGAGAAACAGAGCATGCGTGGGAGAGGGGCAGAGAGAGAGAGTGAAACACAGAATCTGAAGCAGGCTCCAGGCTCTGAGCACACAGCCCAACGCAGGGGTCGAACCCGCAAACTGTGACATTATGACCTGAGCCAAAGTTGGACACTTAATCGACTGAGGCACCCAGGCACCCCCCCCACACTAGGTTTTATGATGTCAGCATAACACTGATAACAAAACCTGACGAGGGCATCACAAGAAAGAAAATTACAGGCAATACATGTGATGAACATAGATGCAAACTCCTCAACAAAATATTAGCAAAAGGAATCCACATGACTGATCATTAGACCTAGAAAAAAGTTTTTTTGACAAATGTAGCAGCTGTTCATTTAAAAAAACAACAAAAACACTGTCAGCATACTAGGGGAAGAAAGGAACATTCTGAGTTTGATAAGTATCTATTAAAAACCTGTAACTATCCTAATGGTGGAAAGAGCAAATCTTTTACCCTCCCCAAATGTAGACCTATTCATAAGTTCATCTCCCACGTGTAGGTGAGTTTTCTTCATCAATTGCAAGCCTAAGCCTCCACTCCAGTACTAGGCAGACTTCAGGCCATAGCATTCTCTCTCATCTCTGGTTTGTGCTTTTCCACCCTACAGAGCTCTTATTCTCTGAATCAAAACAGCAACAACCAAAGAATTGAGAGCACCGAGAAAGGCTCCCGGCGTCGATGCTCACATGGAGCCCGCATCATAGTACCATCTAGAAAGTAAAATGTAAGGATATGGTAAGACATGATGAGAGACAGGCACGCATACTGGATGTGGAACACAGCCCCCTACTAGCTTCCAGGGTGATGTCTCAAAGGTGGCGGTATAGGAGACCTTAGCCTCTGTTCCCCAACAAAGATCAACAATTAGACAGCTATCCATGACGATAATGTTGAAAAAGAAATCCAAAGCTGGAGACAGCTGGACACAGCTATCCATGAACAAAAATAGCTCTGAGAGAGATCAGGAGTCTACTTAACAAACTCCAGCAACACAGTAGAACAAAAATAACCACACGAACAGGGAAGGAAGAACGCTTCATCTTACCTGTAGCATCCTGACCCCCAGGCCGGCACTGCTCCCTGCCAAGAGGGGACTCTCGAGCTAGAAAGAGTGTCCTTCACTGAGAAAGAGCCAGGTGAACAACCAGCTTCCCCAGCCTTTCAGGACACTACATTCAGGACCCACTTGGGTTTCACCTCGTCTAGAAACTGGCAAAGCTGAGAGGTACAGAGACAGCGAGGAACAAGGAACTGCCGGGATCAGCCATGCAGTGGGATGATCAGTTCCCAGTGACCCGCTCTGCAGACGAACCCAGCAGCTTTCTCCACTGAAGAAACCAAGAGCCACCAAGGATCCCATGCAGATTTCACCAGCTTTTACCTCCCAGGTTTTTGTGTTCACAACTGTCTAAGTCCCTTCCGGCCCTCACCCACACGTCTCCCCCAACCCCTCACTCTTCTACCATCGCCTCTCAGATCAGAGTCTAGGGTCTGCACCAGCAGTCAGCCCGAGATTCTGTGGCTACAGAGTGCAAGAGGCCTGCCTCTACCCCACGAATGACCTACCTCGTGAAGCAGGCAAATTTGGGGAGTGGACAACAAGGGCTAAGCTTTTTCATCAACCTGGGGATTTTGGTCTTAGGAATCCTTTTAAAATTCCCAAGGTCCATTTGTAGGAAAGTGGATGGACCTCAAGGGTGTCATGCTAAGCGAAATAAGTCAGGCAGAGAAGGACAGATACCATATGTTTGCACTCATAGGTCTAACAGGAAAGCAGGAGAAACCTAATGGAGGACCAGGGAGAGGGGAAGAGGGAAAGAGAGTTGGAGAGAGGGAGGGACGCAAAACCTGAGAGACTATTGAATACTGAAAATGAACCGAGGGTTGATGGGGAAGGGGGAGGGGGGAAAAGAGGTGGTGGTGATGGAGGAGGGCACCTGTGGGGAAGAGCACTGGGTGTTGTATGGAAACCAATTTGACAATAAACTATTTAAAAAATGTTTTTTAATTAAAAAAAAATTAAATAAAATTCCCAAGGTAAAGGATGAATGGGAGAAAAGCTGAAAGTAAGACATAGACATGTAAGAAGAGTGGTCTTTTAGAAGGATATCGAAAAGTGGAGTTTCATACACACACACACACACACACACACACACACACACACTTCTGATCTCTGTTTCTCCAGGACATGACACTCCTACTCTTCTTGCACTAAAGTCATACGCACGCCACCATGATACAATGAAATGTTTCTAACTGCAAGACCTGGAGAGTGGAACTAGCAGGAAGACACATGGTGTGGCTGACACAGGCTGGGGGGGGGAGGACACAGTGAGAGCCCTTAAGAACTGTGCTTTAATTCCTGAAAATGTAATTGGGTTTGGAGAGCCATCATTTTATAGATAAGACTCTATAACAGAACCTTGTTCTGTAGTTTAGTTCTCAAATATGTATTGTCTCTATAATATTTAGTTCCCATTAACAAGGAGTTTGGGAGCTATTTTGCATCCCACATAAATGAAAACACAGCTTAATAATATGTTTGAATTATTCTTTATGAAGTAGGTCACTCCGCCCTGGTTTCCAATAGTAAAGAGGCTTAAGTTTGTCAATCTTGTTCAGACAACACAATCCTGAGGAGCTTGGATGGCTCAGTTAGTTAATTGTCCAACTCTTGATTTCAGCTCAGGGTTGTGAATTCAAGCCCCATATTGGAATCCACGCCCAGTGTGGAGCCTGCTTAAAAAAAAAAAAAAAGAAAGAAAGAAAGAAAGAAAATGTAATACTACAAGCTATTTGGTCCTAACATATCATATTCAAACTCACATAAGTATCATATTTATCGAATCATACCTTGACACTTATATCAAGATATTACTGATTTGCAGACTCTTGAGACCATAGATAATGAGATTCACTAGTTATTTTTTAAATATTAAGGAACTGACCAGAGACAAATATTTTTAGATTTTAAATGATGCATGACCACAAAAACTTTCAAATTACTATTTTAAAAGATAAGACTATACTTATCTGCCTCGTAGACACTTTTTTTTTTACAGCCCCTTTCTTATCCTGTTCTGATTTTCCAAAAACATAAAGACTTTATCTATTCACATGGAACTACCAAGTTAAGCCAAGTAAAATGAAAAGCCTGGTTTTACTCCGTGGATTGGCCCGTTTCACAGAGATTGCTGAACTCCAGTTCTGTTCTGAGGCAGGACGTGTGACAGAATGAGGCCCTTGCTTCTTGCATTATGTTCAGCCCTACGCTGGCTTTGCACGTGAAATTGTTACTCACAGTGGGCTCTACGGACCTCGAGCAGCAGCCTCCGCTCCTGGGAAGCTGGCTGGGAACAGAGACTCTCCAATCCCGCCCCACGTTCCCAGAATCAGGATCTGCCTTTTCACACTCTTTCCAGGTGATATCTGTGCACTTCACAGAGTGAGTCTCTGAGGAAATGAGACCTTATTATTGGTGTCATTAACTGTAATTGCTGGGCACTTCCCTCTCGGAAGATAAGAAGGTAAGGAAAGCATTGGAAGGATGGAGAACTCCGGATTGTTTCTAGATCAGCTTCTTTAGTGTTTCCCTAAACGGCTAATCTGTACATTCTGGCAGACCTTAATGCCTTTCAAAAGTTAGAGGCCTCTGATAGTATTTCACCAAAGATGGCTAAAACAAATCAAATACCGTGTCTAAAAATGCCTGGCAGTGACCTGTAAATCTCTAAGTATTTGTGTTTGTTTGTTCTGTTTGCTTTTTGTCCTTTGTTTTGTCTGACCTTATTAGTGATTCCACTTTGCAAAGTGGTTTGGAAAACCGAGTCTCTGCTTCCTCAAGGGGGCAGCCATTCACCACGATACTGGTTGTAACATGAATGGCGGTGGAAGTAGCATTAGCCATAGGTTCATCAGAGCAAACAGAAACATTCGAAGACTGCCAATTATTCAAACCAGTTTTAACACTGGGGTTGGCTTGGCAGTGGTTTCAGAATGTGACTTAAGAAGTTGTAAGATGGGGCGCCTGAGTGGCTCAGTCGGTTGAGCGTCTTGACTTGTGTTCAAGTCAAAATCTCATGGTTCAGTTCAAGCCCCTGGAGCTCAAGCCCCACATCAGGCGCACTGCTGTCAGCCTATCAGCACAGAGCCCGCTTCGGAGCCTCCGCACCCCTCTCTCTCTGCCCCTACCCTGCTTGCACTCACTCGCTCGCTCTCTCTCAAAAAAAAAATAAAACATAAAAAGAAATTGTAAGATGACTAGTCCAGACATCAAAAACAAAGTGTTTGTATGCTAAATTAATTTCAGGGGCTAAGAACTAGGTTTGGATTTAGACCTCATATAGAATATCTGAGATCTTAGATTCAATTAGGCTCCTGTTCCCTTGCTGTGTGCTTCAGACAGTATCCTGTAAAACTTCCCCCAGCGTAACCCTCAGCACACTTTATTACAATAACTCGGCCAATTACGTTTGCTCCTCCATGAAAGCAGGGACTGTCATGTTCCTTAGAACTCTGCCTAGCACATAGTAGGTACGTAATAATTATGAGTGAAATGGATGAATAAATTAACACAATTGAAAGAGAGATGGAAGTACTTAAGGCAGGCTAAGCAGTCTAAATAACTCACTTTCTAAGTATAAAATACTGTATACAAATAGATGGAGTAAAATATCTTTAAAGCCCCTCTATTCAGAACTTGACACACCTTTTGATTAGACCATATTTTATACTTTTGTGCTCTCTGTGAAGAAGGAGACTAAACAAGACGGGACAGATTTTATTGATTTGACAGCAATTTAGGAAGAATTCATTTAGAAACTGTTGATAAGTTAAATGATCACTTATATTTAAACAGTAGGTCAAATACAATGAAGTTCTATTCACAGAAGCAGAATTTTTACTAGTAAAGTTTCTTCCTATTATGAGAAGAAATAAAATTGCATTTCCTTAAATAAAATTCTAATTAAGCCACCTCATCACTGAGACTGGTGCTCCCGCTGAGGAGTCAATTGGGGGGATTTTCTAAGTTACAAGAAAAATGACATTTTCAACGGGAAGCAAACACTTCAGGAGCCCGTGGCATTACAGACTCTTTTTCTTGAGTAAACTCACAACAATCACCAAACAGCTTCTTCATATTCTGGAGCCTTGAGCTCCGATGACCAGAATGTGTAAAAAAACACAAAGTTGCCAAGTTCCGTTCTGGTAAGGTGAAGTGTATTTTCTTTTCTAAAACTTCAAGCACTTCTATCCTTTGGGCACTCTGGGAGTTGGGATCCCAGCCGGAAGTAGATGGCAGGCTTAACCTGGGGAACTAGAGGGGCGTAATAAAGGGGCCGCTTTACAAAGGCAGAGTCACGGGAAACCATCAGGGATGGGGAAACACCAGGGGCTAAGCACGTGGGGAGACCAGCCACAGCCTTGTCTACTCCTGAAGGACAAGGGAAGGGAGAGAAGGAACTAGAAGTGGAGCATAGGCAAGGGCTGGAGGCAGGAGCTGTGGACTTCAGATGAGAAAAGCAGACAGTGCCAACTCCCGGCCCTGTAGGGAGGGAGACCGAAGAGTAAATACCCTGAACTCACTTTTCTTCCACCCTGGGCACTCCTGCTGGTGCCTTGCACAGATCCAACCCACAGGGCAAGAGAGCCTAACTGATGTAGTCCACACAGCTCAGCCTCATGGGGTGTTAAGCAGTGGAGGAAGGTAGAGAATGCATTTGCAGGATGAGACAGAAAATACCCACTATGGACACCTTCTCCAGAATCTTCCCCTGCAAAGTATTTATACATCATTTGCCAACTTATTTTGCCATACAGGTTGCTAAGAACTGATTGGAAAAAAAACAAAAGATTTATAATAATAACAAATTTTCCAGGAACAATGACATTTGCTAGTTCCTAATACTTTTATGGGAATGTCAGATTCACTGATTCTTTCACTAGGAGACATGGTAAAGGCAACTTTTCTCTGTATCTCCTTCAAACCTGCCGAAATGAATGAAAATAATGAAAAATCGGGGGGGGGGATTATTGACTATGAAAGTAGCAGAATTAAGATTCCCAAATCACAGACTATAAGAATTATCTACCAAAAAGAGTAAAAATTTTATTTTTTTACAGTGGATAATGCAGAAAGGTAGATCTCTACCTCTAGAGAGCTCAGTTGGTTTTCAAAAATTGCTCTACAAGTAAAGAGAGGGCCCAGAGGCCCAACGTTGGAACGGGGAGGAGTGGTACCACCAAGTCATGAGAGACATGGGAAACAGCTATGTGGAGGGGCTGGGTCCACACCGGACCAGTGCAAAAAGGAAGTGTCACTGATGGAGCTCCTACTGTGCAGACTCTCTGTCTTTATTATCAGTGAAAGTCTGAAACGTAAAAACTTAATATACAGGGGAGCCTAGGTGGCTCAGACAAATGAGTGTCCAACTCTTGATTTCAGCTCAGGTCATGATCTCACAGTTCATGGGTTTGAGCCCCAACTCCAGCTCTGTACTGATAACAGATTGGGATTCTCTCTCCCTCTCTCTCTCTACCCCCCTCCCACTCACTCTGTCTCTCAAAATAAATAAACTTTTAAAAAAATTAAAAATTTAATATAGAGGGCCAGTCTGGACACACAGAAGAGGGTTGTCACAGTCTACCACAGTCTAGCCATAGTCTGTAGGTAAGAGATGTAGTAAAAAGAAAAGAAGTTAACAATCACCTTTGTGGATGACTTGACCTTTCCCCTCTGTTTGCAGATGCTAAACAAGGTCAACCACATAGTGACAAATAAGCACCAAACATCTGTCTGCTCCCCCACTTCGAGATACGCACATGCACAACCATTTGCGCACACACGCGCATGCGCGCGCTCACACACAGTGGGCTGGCATGTGTGATCGATCTCAGTGATCCGCTTACATACTACAAGGCATTTTTAGAGCAGAAGACGTGGTAGAGGTGTAAGAAACATTTATGAGGCAAAATATCTCGTCTAAAGTCACTGTCTTCCCCCAAACACTGCCTCGCAATTATTCTTGGGCAAATAGGAGGCTTAGATAAATTACCTCCATTCGGAAATGAGTAATAAATGCTGTCAACATGCATAGACCCTTTATGTTCAGTAATTATTTTTTTAAAAAGAGAGGAAAGATTTATAAGCAAAAGGCAGGCAAGCATACTCAGAAAACTAACACAAGAAATTAATGAAATTTTCCGATAAATTCTCCATGCACTTAAAGAAATTAAAGAAAAAGAAGCCTTTTAAAAATGTGCAAAATGAGAGGCACCTGGGCGGCTCGGTCTGTTAGGCGCTGGAATTCAGCTCAGGTCATGATCTCACAGTGTGTGAGTTCAAGCCCTGCACTGGGCTCTGTACTGACAGCTCAGAGCCTGGAGCCTGCTTCAGATTCTGCGTCTCCCTCTCTCTCTCTGCCTTCCCCTGCTCATGCTCTCTCTCTCTCTCACTTGCTCTCTCTCTCTCCCCTTCTCTCTCTGTCTCAGAAATAAATAAACATTTAAATATTGTTTTAATAAAATATTTTTTAATAAAATAAAATAAAAATGTGCAAAATGAGCTGGAGGAGTCAGAAAACAAACAGAAGATGACAATAAAACCACTACAGAAATGAAATCTACATTATAATAAGAACTAAACAAATATTGCTAAAAAACAGTTGTCTTGAGCATAGCCTTTAAAATGTAACAAAAACTCACAAAAAAAAATGTAGGCAATGGAAGATAGTTATGGAGGGCACTAACTAATAGATGTACGTATAGTAGATAAAGAGAACAAGGAGATTGTTTAACTGAAAGCCATAAAGAAAGTGCCTTTACAAAAAACTAAAAGAAAATATAAATTTTCAGATCCAAGGAACGTACCATTTTCCAGGAAAAACTGACACAGTGACTTGTAGTGAGAAATATCACCACAAAGTTATTAAACGTTCATGTTTAAATATAATTCTATCAGCACCAATGCAAAAAAATAAAATAAAATGCCAGAGTGGGAGGGGAGGGAGGAGGCAAGCCAGGTACAAAAAAGAAATAATCAGGCTAGCCTCACACTTTTCCAGAGCAACAGTCCATGTCAGAACACAATGGAACAATGTCTTATAGAATTATGAGGGAGGAAAATACATGAATCTATAATTTTGCAAACAACCAATTTGTTTGTTCATAGGAGCAACAGAAAGGCATTCAGAATATAACACCCTCGGGCCCTGTTTGAAAGCAGTACCTTCCAATTAAACACTAAGTCAACACAAAACACTCAGGAAAGAGGATGCCTGTGAGGAAGGGGCTGGTGGCGATCTGGACTTTATCCAGATCCCGGACTAACACTAAGCCCACAAAGCATGGTGCTGCCTCAGGACCTTTGCAACTGCTCTTCCTTCTGCATGGCTCACCTCCTCACTTTGTTCAAGTCTTTGTTCAAACTCTCCCACTCAGAAACCTGTCTCCTGACTCCTCTGTCAAAAATAACCTTCCCTCATCGCCCTCTAGACTCCTAATGTGTTTGTTTTAGTCTTGACATTAACGTATATACACATCGTGTCTCTTTCATGAAACAGAAGCTCTGTAAGGAGAGGATTTTTCTCAGTTTTGTTCATTGCTATATTCTCAGCGCTTAGATCAGCACCTCGTGTGGGGCACCTGGGTGGTTCTGTCTGTTAAGCATCCCACTTCGGCTCCGGTCACGATCTCAAGGTTGGTGAGTTCCAGCCCCACATCTGAGCTGTCAGCACAGACCCTGGAGCCTGCTTCGGATTCTGTGTCTCCCTCTCTCTCTGCCCTCACCTGCTAGCAGTTTGTCTCTCTTCTCTCTCTCTCTCTTTCTCAAAAATAAACATTAAAAAAAAATTTTAAAGAACAGTACCTAATGCAATCACGGGCATTCAGTTGATTGAATGAACTGGGAGAATTCTGTTTACAATTCAAAATTGCAAATGTTAAAAACTTTGAAAATGTAAAACTAACCGTATAACTGCAACAAATGGTAAACGGAAGGTTGAGGGGTGGTCTCCTTTCCTCCGTTGTGAGGAATCCATCAATAAAGTTGAAATTTGACAAACTATAAAAACCCCCTTGATCACTTTTTAAAATTAATTAGGAATTTTACATTTTGCCTTTGCAAATAAGTTTCATTCTTTTCTGGATTCAAGCTTGCTGTTTGTATATTATGGCTCCCTATTGCTCTCTGAATAAAATGACCAGCAGCCCAGAGGGCCTCAGTCAAGAGAGGGCAAAGCACAGACTGTGACCCCTGATAGAGCAGACCTGTAACATCAGAGGCGCCAGTATAAATGCAGTACTCAGAAATAAACCTATAATGTGGCCAGAGTTGTCAAGGATTTGAGGAAAAAGGGACTCGAACACTCCTCATGGCAATGCACAGCAATGCCACATTGTTGGATGTACTTTGACAATATATAAAAAAATTCATAAAGTGCACAATTCCATTTCTGGAATGTAGTGTACAAATTCATTTGCAGGATGCACAAAGATGTTCAATGCAACACTGCATATAACAGCAAAAAAAATGGCAACAAACCTAAATCTTCATCAAAGGGGACTGATGAACTACATTCCAAAAGTAAATTCTAAGCAGGTAATAAAAGCACATGTGACAGGTGTGTATATATTGACATATAAAAGTATGCATAATATATGAAGAGGAAAAAGCAAGCTACAGAATAACATGCATGGTAGGAGTTCATTTATATAAAAGGAAATATTTAAACTTATATAAGTATGTGTTTCCAACTCTATTTTGTTTGCATGGAAGTTATCCAAAAGGATACCTCCAAACTAGTCATGGTAATGCTCTAGGAACTAAGACTTGGCGGGGAAAGGGGAGAAAGGGGGAGGTTTATTTCATAAACTGAACCCCAAACCATTTGAATTGTTGTAAAAAGCAGACATCACGGTCATCATGAAAATTAATTTTCAAAACCCTTACCCATTTTTAAACACATTTATTCAATGCCTACAATGTGCCAAATACATAAAATGGCACCCTTTGTGCAATAGGACAAATATAGCCAAGGACAATGGCTCAAGGTCATATAGCACCCATAGTCACATTGAGACTGAACAGGAAGTTCCTTGCAGACAGGACCAGGTCACCATTGATCCCCAGGACCTATCGCAGTGCTTGGCACATGGAAAATATTCAATAAACGTTTGCTGAATAAATGGATGAATGCATGATGAAGGCATACACTAAGAACCAGAAGTCAGCTGTGACTCAGTACCCCTTCCACACTTACCCCTCGTGAGCCTCTATTTCTTTATGTGAAGAAACAAATTTTAGCTTAGATGCTCTGTGATCTCTTCTGGATGCTTGAAACTTGTCCTGTGGCCAAGTGTCTGTGAAAGCAGGCACCTGACAGGGGATGGGAAATGTCACTGTTCTGAGTCCCATCGGATAGCTTCTGAGGCCGCCATGCATGTTGTCAGACAGAGCCCCAGTGCGTGCAGAAATGGCAACAATTTAGAGAGTTCCCACGCTATGTCCTCTGTGCCTTTCAGCTCTCATACCATTTTGAAGACTATGTTCTAGAGAAAGTGTGCAGCAAAACCTACAGGTGTGGTATCGAATTAGTAACTGCGCATGCTGAAGTTTGTTCCCACATACATGTTGATCTCACACTCAACCCAACAAGGAGGGCAGCCAAGTTATAGTCAGTTAGAACCCTCTGCTTGTTATCCATGGTTTTTTTTCTCCTATTTCAACTAAGATGCCCTTGTTTTACTAAAACCAATAAGGCTCATGAATCAACTATTATATTTTTATTTTACACTCCATTGTATTTAAAATTAGTGACGTTGGCTTATTCAAAACTATCAGGTACTAGCACACCACAAGCTGGCTGGCTTTTAAAATTGATAATCCCTGGGGCGCCTGGGTGACTCAGTCAGTTGAGCATCTAATTTTGGCTCAGGTCATGATCTCACGGTTCATGGGTTTGAGCCCCGTATGGGCTCTGTGCTGACCGCTAGCTCAGAACCTGGAGCCGGCTTCAGATTTTGTGACTCTCTCTCTGCCCCTCTGCTGTTCATGTGCTGTCTCTCTCTGTCTCTCAAAAATAAATAAGTGTAAAAAAATAAATAAAATTTAAAAAATAAAATTGACAATCCCCTTCTCCTGTTGCAGACATTTGCAGTATTCTGATGCTTGGCTATGACACATTTTCTATGCCATACATTTTACATACCTTCAGAAGGAAAGGCAATTTTAGTTTTTTGTACTTTTAAGCTTTGAAGGTATAAAACACAAGTAACTATCATCACATCCATTCACAAGGCTCCTTGTTGCCACCTGCTGCACTTAGCTGCATCTCTAAACCATCTTTTCCTCACTGCCAAAACTCCAGCCACACTAATCTTCTTTCAATTCTTCTAACCTGCCAAGGATCTCTCCTGCCCCAGGGCCTTAGCATGTGCTATTTTCTCAGCCTAGAGTGCTTTTTTCCCTCTACATCTTACCAAGTAAATTCCTACTCATCCTTTAGACCTCACATTAGATATCAGTCCTCAGAGAGGCTTTGTTGACCCCCTAATCCAACCTATATCTTCTTCCTGTTATTTCCTCTGTATCATTTCCCTTCATGGCATTTATTGCACTTTATATTTGTATATGCACTTGTGTTTACCGCCTTAATATCTATCTTTTCCTTAGACTATGAATCTAATTAGATTATTAGATGATGAGAATCATGCCTGCTTTGTTGACCAGTGCTAATCTCAACAAGCATTTGTTGGTTAGATGAAAAAATTAAAGAAGGAAGTGAATTTTATCCCCCTTTCAATTCTTTTCCATAAACATACATTGAACACGATAAGCAAGGAGAATGGAGTCCTTTCTAAGGTGACGTTTTGGAGAGGGTCTAGATAGAGGGGAAGAACAGGATTTGAGAAACTTGGTTAGAACCACGACAGGAGCAGGTGGTGTTCTGAAAGGAGAGAAAAGAGTTGAAAAGTACACGACGTTAAGGAAGCAACAGAAGTGGGACCGTGAACAGGTCAGACAGTTGGAAATGCAGGAGGTGAACTAGAAGGTGAGGAGGACTTTGGAATGTCACAGGAGGACAGGAAAGCCAGGGCCAGGCTGATCAGGAGAGAAGGGCGCAGGCTGGGACACCAATTTGGACTCTGCGGACGGACTCTGCAGACAGACGGATAAGAAAGCCTTTGTTCACAAGGAATTCCACGCGGGGGGTAAGGACACCTGGAACAAAAACTTAGCTGGGGGATGGAGAGAAGATGAGGGAAAGGTCTGGGGAAGGAAGCTTACAAATCCTGTGTGCTGCTCCTCAGTTACTGAGCACTCACGTTATAAGTCTAGAAGATACGTTATACCTTAGAGCATCCATGTGAGATGGTAAAGAGGAAAACGACCGCCCTGGCAAACAGCCAGGGTGCCCTTTAACCTTCCACCAGGGGATAACTGGATCTACATTCATCCTCTTATAAAGGTCGGTCTCCATGTCTTTAAAACAAAATGGCATTGACCAATAAGAAACGAACATGCCAGAGACCAAGTTGTCCAGTTTCTGTTCTGTGTACTCAAGGCTTCTATGCCTTCTGGCTGCTTCTCCACATCATAATGGTATCTTGAGAATCGTGTTCCTCTCAGTTACCCTAGGGGCATTAAGTTTCTTTATAAATTGTCTGGCAGAGAAAAACAGCTTGGTGCCAACCTGAGACCCCACAAAATGTCAACAGAGACTGCTGGAGACCACAGTAATAATAATAGAGAATAGGTGATATTTATTGAGCTTTCTTTGTGCCAGGCTCTAAGACCACCATATGTATCAATTTATTTAACCTTCACAAAATTTTCATGAAATAGTTATCATGCCTGTTTCCAGAAACGAGGCCCAGAGAGACTGACGTCATTCAGCAAAATGCACAAGGACTCAAGCCCAGAAAACAGATTCCGGAGACTTGATCATTAACTCCTTAAATTCATATATACCTTCCAATTTACAAAGCCCTTTAGAAGATATAGAAACATTATCTGACCCTCTCTACAATGTTTAAAAGTAAGTCAGGAACATCTTCGTCTCCACTATATACATAGGGAAACTGAGGCTCAGAGACATTAAATTGCTGGTATAGACAATCAACGGCACCAGTACCAGCCAAGTCAGGGGCTGAAATCTACAATTCCTCACTCCTAAAATGCCACACCAGCTCTTACTTCTGCTTTAGCAGCCTTGTTGGTGAGGATTAAATTCCATTTACACAATCAGATACGCAGAGGGATGAAACCTGCATCTAGGGTTTATGGAGTTTGGCATGAAGGTCCTGATACCTGAAGACCAGTTGTTATCTCTCGGCTGAAATATGATTTCATACAGCCCTGATGTCAGGGAGTATCCGTGGGAACAGAACAAGGGGCGGAGAAGCTGACCAAGTGAGCAGTATCTGCTAGCTGGCTCCAGAATTGACCCTTTCTTGGAGCCTGTCGCCTGTCAAAGTGGCCCTGCTGCGGCAGGAGCCTGAGAGAGTGACCAAAAGGAAACGCAGGGATGCAAAGACGGAGGGGGAGAGAAACCCCAGCTCGAACCCACGACCAAAGCCCTTCATTGTGTCATTTCTGGTTAACGCCCCTCTTGCCTCCCTGCCCTCTCTTCCCCACCCCTCCCATGCTGTGCCCATGGTGCCAAACGTTGTAACTCAACTCCCCCACCCGGGCTGCTGCTCCTACCTTTCTGTCTCATTTCTCAATTACCCCAGGAACAAATTAATCATGTGGGGTCGTCTGCCGGTTTCTAGTAGCCAGGGCATCGCAGCTCTGGCTCGTATTACCCACTAACTCATCATCCTTCCATTACACGCTTCACACCGAACCACATTTGCTTCCGATCCGCAGTGACCCCCCTCCTTTTTTTTTTAACTGCAGTCCAATAATGCTGACATGGTTAGGAATCGGAAGTAATGGCTATTCTCAGCCAACTCCCAAAGAAGCGGAAGCTTGGGGCAGGGATGGGGAAGCCTAGAACGTGCCTCCCTCAGTAGCAGCGTCCCCTCCAGAGGCCCCGCTGGCCAAGAGGCAGCGGCACAAAACCACTCAACCCGGGGCTCCTACCCCTTGGCTCCAGCCCCTGCGGCGGCTGCTATAGAAACCCCAGGCGTACACACCGGGTTGAAATTAAACACCCATCCCGGACTGGGACCCGAGCCGGATCGGCCTGCTGCCGCGGTCGCCATGGCAACATGCCGAGAGGAGGGCAGCGAGCGGCGCGCGCGGGGATACTCACTCCATCGCGGGGCTCCGGGCGGCCGGGCGCGCTGCTGCAGGGCTCGCCGGCGCTGCTCGCCTCTGCCGGAGCCGGGCGCTCTGGCCGCGCCGCGCGCGAGGTGGAGCCGCAAGCTTCTCCCCTCCCCGCCCGCACCCCCTCCTCCCCTTGAGGGTTGAAAGTGAACGCTCAGGCTCTCTCAGCTCCCAGCCTGCGAATAAAACGGGAAGCAATTGGATAATGTTGTTCGCTGGGCGCTAGACAAGCCACTCCACTTCGATGTTTCGGGAGGGAGCGCTCTGGCAGCTGCGCGCCGGGCGGTGTGGCCACCAGCGCGCAGTGCCTGGGCGCCCGAGGCGCCAGGTGCGCCCGCGGCTCCCCTGGGACGGGTGGCGCTGCACGGAGACGCTGGGGACGGGTGGGAGAGGAGAGGGGCGGCTGTGGCGGTGACACAGCCCAGAGGGCTCGGGAAACGATTGAGTCATCCGCAAGGTTGCAGCTCTTGCAGCTTTGAAGTTGCAAAAGAAAGAAGCGTCTAGCAAATAACAAGTACTGCCCCCAGTGGTCCGGGCATGGGTTCGGAAACGCCATTGTGCCAGCCCAGCGGGCAAACGTCTGAGTTTTCCAAGGAAAACTCCAGCTGCGTTGCGGCGCCTCAATGCGGTGTTTCTTCCCCTTGGCGACCCCACGCCCTTTTTGCCACCCCATGTTCTGCGTATTCCTGCCCACTAGAAAGATATCGTCCAGGGTCCGTTTCCCCAGCTCCTTCTTTGAAAACAAAAGATACACTGAATATGGTTTCCCAAATCACCACAGCCCCACCCCAGAGTTTAAGCCTCCCCAGGGCATAGATGCCCTCCCTGTGACCCCTCAGAGAATTGTCTACTCCTAACGGTTTCCCAGGTTGGGGACCTGGCTCCCATCCAGGTGTCCTGCACCTGCTGCAACGAAGACTAGAGGGGACAAGCTTTAGGCTTCGTTGTGCGGTACTGCCTGGTCCCTCTGTGAGTAGGTGTTCGCCAGGTGCTAAAGATGCAGCCCTAACCGTAGTCGTCACAGTCCCTGCCCTAGTGGAGCTCTGCCGATAAAGCAGAAAGACAAAGCACAGAGAGAAAAATAAACATCAACACAGACAGAAATTACTGCTATAAACCTTCAGTAATAAAACATCAAGATGAATGTTTTAAAAGTAAGTTATGATGATGATTACACAAA
Source organism: Helogale parvula (assembly GCA_004023845.1). Taxonomy (NCBI): domain Eukaryota; kingdom Metazoa; phylum Chordata; class Mammalia; order Carnivora; family Herpestidae; genus Helogale; species Helogale parvula. The sequence goes on along the minus strand of PJEM01014673.1, from coordinate 12,521 downwards.
TTTGTGAGTATACTAAACAGCATTGAATTGTACATTCTGGGTGAATCTTATGGTATATGAATTATATCTTAATAATGCAGTTTTGTAAATACACACACACACACACATATATACATACATACATATATATATGTGTGTGTATATATATATATATATTCCTATGGACAATAAGAGAGAAATGGACCTGCTAAGTTAAGGTGTTCAGGAAAGGAGCCCTGGAGAGACTGGCCTGAAAAGGGGAGGGGGCTCCAAAACGCAGCCCCAGCTTGCTTGGTGGTTCTGGATGGGAAAGAGCGCTACACAATCAAGGGGCTGGAAGGAGACAGACGCCAAATGTTCTAAGGGGAATGCATTGCTCCTCCTTCCCCTCTGGAAAATGAGCCACAAAGTCAAACCCAGTGACGATTCACAGGGCTTTTTGTGGAAAGAGATTCTGGATCATCTACAGGTTTCCGTTCACAGAGAATCTAGTACAAATTTGGAGACCATAAAACCCTCCCTCAACCTATACCCCTCTCCAGCTACCATTCCCCCCACCTTTTACTCATCCCCTTCATAGCCAAGCTTCTTGAAAGCACTACCCATGGTCACCACCTCTCCATCCTCAAATTTGCCCCCGGTAGCTTATAGGATTAAGCTCAACCAGGAAGGAGATTTGTTTGTCTACATCTTAAAAGTTCAAAGGTAAGCAGTCATTCAAAGAGCTAAGAGAGCCAGGCTCCTCCAAAATGTTCTCTGTCGTTTGTGGTCTCCCTTCCTCAAGTCATTTCATGGTCCAAGTTGGCTGCTGCAGTTCCAACCATCATGTCTGCATTCCCAACAGCACAAAGCTGGAAGGAGCAAAGAAGAAAGGGCAATGGCAGCATGCCAGCTACATCTTATGGAAGGCTCCCAGAAGCTGCCTCAGGACATTTTCACTTACATCTCTTCGGCCAAAATTCAGTCACATGGCCACATTCAGTTTCCAGGGATACTGGGCAAAAACAGTTTTCATTCTACATAGTTATGAGCCTAGCCAGAAATTCAGGGTTCCATTCCCAGGAAAGAAGAAGAAAATAGGTATTGGGGACAACCATCAGTCTTTTCTTACTCCCCAACCCTTAGCAATCTAGCTTCCGCCTCTCCCGTGACACTGACACCATTCCCCATTAAGTCACCAATGCCAAATACAATGGGCAAGTCTCAAGCCTCTTCTTGCGTGATTTATGAGCAGCATCTGACATTTTGACCACTCCCTTTTGTATTTGTATTTTGCTTTAGGTTGGTTTTATTGACACATGATTTATATAATGTTAAAAAAAAACTCCCCTTTGTATTTGTTTTTTGCTTTAGGTTGGTTTTATTGACACACGATTTATTTAATGTAGAATTCATCCTTTTTAGGTGTACGTGTCTAGCAGTTTGGATACATCATATGCTCATGTGACCTCTACCATTATCAAAATAAGGAACATTACCATCACCCCACACAGTTCCTCTGAGTCTCTCGATGGTCAACCCCCTTCTCCCACCTCTAGCTCCTGGCAACCACTGGCCTGATTTCTGCCTCCACGGTTTTCCGTTCCAGAACACCATATAAATAGTCTGTAGACTTCTGTATCTGGCTTCTTTCACTTAGCAAATTCTTCTGAGAGTCATCAAGACTGCGTGTAGGGGCGCCTTGGTGGCTCAGTCAGTTAAGCTCCTGGCATCGGCTCAGGTCAGATCTCACGGTTCGTGGGTTCGAGCCCCGCGTCGGGCTCTGTGCTGACAGCTAGCTCAGAGCCTGGAGCCTGTTTCAGATTCTGTGTCTCCCTCTCTCTCTGACCCTCCCCTGCTCGCACTGTCTCTCTGTCTCTCTGTCTCTCAAAAATAAATTTAAAAAAAAAAGCACTAAAAAAAAAAGACTGTGTGTAGAGGCAGCTCCTTTTCATCATCAAGTACATTGTACAGATGAACAATTTATTTATTCATTGACCAGGTGACGGATATTTAGATTGTTTCCAGTTTGTGGCAATTACTAATAGGCTTCTATAAACATTAAAGTACAGGGCTTTGTATGAACATATGTTTTCACTTCTTCAGGGTAAATATCTCAAGTCACTTCTTCCATTTTGAAATACTGTCCTATATGTGACACCGCACTGCCACAGCTCTAGCTGCCCTTTCTCTGGTACTTGTATTTTAAATGTTAGTTTTCGGGGCACCTGGGTGGCTTAGTCAGTTAGGCGTCCAGCTTTGGCTCCAGCCATGATCTCACAGTTCGTGGGCTCGAGCCCCGCGTCGGGCTCTGTGCTGACAGCTAGCTCAGAGCCTGGAGCCTGCTTCAGATTCTGTATCTCCCTCTCTCTCTCTGACCCTCCCCAGCTCACACTCTCTCTGCCTCTCAAAAATAAATAAAAAACATTAAAAAAATTTTAAGTATAAGTGTTAGTTTTCTTCAGGGTCTGGTCTAAACTCTCTTCCCTTCTGACCATACATACCCTCCCTGAGCAAACCCACCTATGAGCTTCCATGGCTTTAATTTGCCATTTTTATGGTGCTCACTTCCAAAACAAATCTCCAGCCCCCCATCACTCTTCTAAACTTCAAAACAGAATATCCAAAGGCTGTTTTAACATCTTCACAACCCAACATGTCCACAAAGCACTTATCATTTTCACCTATACACCTCCTCCTGTCAGCCTGTCCTAACAACAAAAGGGAAACGTCCACACAGAAACCTGACACCTTGTTTGAGTCTCACCATCCTGACCTCCCACATCCAGTCATCAAGATTTATCTAGGCTACATCCTAGAGCGTCACAGAGCCCACTCACTTCTGTCTATCCCTACTGCTGTTGCTAAAACAGCCTCCCTTCTGGCTTCCTTGCCTCTAGTCACATCTGAATGAGTTCCAACTCATTCAACTGTACTGTGTCTTCCAAAGACACAAGATCTAATTATATCATCTCCTTGCCTAACATCCTTCAATGGGCATCTCTTAGCTTTAAGATAAAGGTTAGATTGCATTGCAGGTGCACCCTAAGTTTTTTGAAGTTAGTACATTGACTATTATAATATTCAAATTCAGTAAAAAAGAAATTTAAAAAAATTAATTCACTTTACAGGGCTGGCTTATACCTTATTAAGAGTCACAAATATATCATCTGCTACATTTAACTGCAGGAAAAAAATAACAGACTTCAGAGCCAAATAGATCTTGGTTAAAATTCCAGCTTGGTCATTTATTAGCTTTGTAATTGGTACATTTTTCCTAGCCTAATTTACAGGTTTCTCCATCTAAAAATGAGGACGATAATGTCTATCTTTAAAGGTTGATTTGAAAATTAGAGACAGTGTGTACAAAATGCCTAGCACAACGCCTGGTACTTAGCAGACACTTAGGTAACAGTAGTGATAATAAGCTATTTCATAATTATTATTGTCACCATATCATTATTATTACATTGTAATTTTCCTCGAAAATCTCCAACATTGTAAGAGCTATATTTTTATCTTTACAGCATCCCTTTGAAGAAGTGAAACCAATATAGATAGAGACACTATGAAGATCAAGTTGTTTATTCTCTTTGATGAGATAAGACTGTTAGACTAGATGATACACTATTTATTCGTTGAAATGATACAGACATATCGATAATATAACAAAGTAGCGTACGAGGCGCAGGGAATGGCTGTGTAGATTTATCGACACATACTCTCCAGCAGCTTATTCATTGAAGTTGAGCTCACTAGATACTATCAGTACTCCAAACACACATCAACACCTCTCTAAGTTGGAAGTCAATAACTTAACAACTTTACCCACCTGAAATTTAGTCTAGAGCCAGGAAATAAAAGTGGTATCATGAAGTGCATGTATTAAGAAATTATTCTTAATCTTCTTAGGGTCATAACCTCCTTGAGTATCTGATGAAAACTATGGACCCTTATTCCAAGTAAAACATACAGGGGGCAAAACCCACATTGTTCTTATAATATCAGTAGATGCACAGACCCCATGAAGACCACCCATTGTCCATGGACCTCAGGCTAAGTTCTGCTTGGCTGGAGTTTGCACCTTGCTTGCAGAGATGTTATTTTATTTTTATCCTGCAGTTGTCTTCTATGACAGTTATATTTTTTAATTTTTTTAACATTTTATTTATTTTTGAGAGGCATAAAGAGACAGTGTGAGCAGGGGAGGGTCAGAGAGAAGGGGAAACACAGAATCCGAAGCAGGCTCCAGGCTCTGAGCTAGCTGTCAGCACAGAGCCCGACATGGGGCTCAAACCCACAAACCGGAAGATCATGACCTGAGCTGAAGCTGGACGCTTAACTGACTGAGCCACCCAGGCACTCCTCTTCTAGGACAGTTATTATGACTACCATTTTATAGATGAAGAAACTGAAGCTTAGAGTAGTTAAATATTTACTCAGCCACGTGTCAACAAAAGTCAAGTTCATAAACAAAGCCAAAGTCTTCAATCTCCTGGTCTAAAAGCAGAATAAGCCAGCTTTGAGAGAAAATGCAACATGATTTCTATATAGGCATAATGCATAAGCTTTAGAACTGGAATTCTTAAGGACCGTGGAGGGGCTTTGGGGACCTGCCTCAGACCACAGACAGAATCACAGTCTGGGAGTGGAGTATGAAGTGGAGAGAACAGGCCCATGCCTTTCACTGTGTTACCTCAGTGTTCTCTGATTCAAACCAAACCAAACCAAATTCTGACTACTTTGGATGTAATGCTTAGTGGGGCGCCTGGGTGGCTCAGTCGGTTAAGCCTCCGACTTCGGCTCAGGTCAGATCTCACATTTGTGGGTTCGAGCCCTGCGTCGGGCTCTGTGCTGGCAGCTAGCTCAGAGCCTGGAGCCTGCTTCCAGTTCTGTGTCTCCTTCTCTCTCTGCCCCTCCCCCTCTACGCTCTATCTCTCTCTCTGTATCAAAAATAAATAAAACATTAAAAAAAATTTAAATGGATGTAATGCTTAGTATGTTTGGCTAAATGGTTTCTGTTTCACTAAAATTAGAAACACACAACTAGAAGAGGTTGGAGAGGATCTGGAAAAGTGTTACTTTGGGCTATAACAGCTAAAAAGTGAGGAAGATAAGTATGACAATGGGCACAGTACAAGAAAACAAAAACAGTAGAATCTCATGTTCCTGAGAACATCACAGGATACTCATGTTCAGCACCTGTGAACATGACTAAGGCTTTCAAATGTTCCCTCTCATATTAGGTTGTCACTGTTTCTGCCTCGGCGAGGCTACAATGTACTTATTGGAAAGTGTATTGGTGTTCGTGTTCAGTCCCATTTCTCAACAGTGTTGGTTAATGGAGATATTGCTATAATTCTAAATGTCAAACTAAAAAGTAAGGGAACAAAAATAGGCACAATCACCTTGTTAAGCTCAAGGCACCATTCAAAGACATTAGCAAACCCAAAGCAAATTATTAGACTGCTCATTAAAATATAAAAACAGTTTCCCAACTTACTTGGCATTACTGGGTTTCAAATCTACTCCTAGGAGTAGTATGTCCTGTGGAGCTTCGTGCAGTTTTTCTATTTTATAACACACCACCTTCCCTTTTTACTTCCACGTAAATAATGTTACTGTTAGAGATATGTGGGAAAGAAATACCTCTAACAGAAACTGGGTATTTGTTCATCTAGAGCTATGCATGTGGGGGTTGTGGGGAGTATAATTAAATAATGTACTGAGTTTCATTAATCTATAGACTTCCCACTTGACTTATAGAGCTGGAGTTAATATGGAGGCACTATCAGAATTCATGCCTCACTCTCCTTCCACCATTAATAAGTCTTCTCTAAAAAATAAGTCACCTCAAATGGCTTCTTGTAATTCTGACACTGCATAAAATCAGCCCATAGATGGGGACAGGAAAGACACTGGCAAAATGCAAGGAGTTCTTGTCTTTGGTTAAACACAGGCAAAGTTTATCTCTCTTCTCAGAGTCTTTCTATTGACTTCTCTACATACGTATGAGTATGCTCCCAGAAGACACTCATAGCATTGACTTCTGACTCATGGATGATTCTTGGAATCACAGTCTATTGGCAATGGGAGGGATTCAGGGGTTACCTAGTCCATTAGCCAACACAAACTTCTACAACTGACCTGAGATCATCTTCCTTGTTGAAACACATGTATTGTTTTCTTTTAGTTCAAAAAGCTGAAAAGGCCTATTTGTTTTTTGTTTTTAGAATCCTCTCACCCACCCACAAAATGACGTATGTGTTCAGAACAGCCCATGATTATGTACGTACAGATGTAGCAAGAACATTTATTTCACCACTGCCAAGTCTGACCTATGATGGAAGATGAACAATGACCTCTCAGAGAGAACGCCAGTGACACCATGAACTCAACAAGGGTTTTTGCCAAGGAAAAGCTGCCCTTTTACCACACATTGGGGAGAAACGAGTTCAACGTCACCCAGCTACACTGCATATTGGTTAAGCTGGGAGCCAGAAGACCCTGGTGATGTTTGATATAAGGTCATTAGTACTTAAGTTAGTATAATCTTATCAACTGTATCATCCGTTGTACTGAATGAAGCTGGAAAAGCTACTTGGTTACTTGGTGGTATCTTTAAGGGTCGGCTTTTTATATGTATTCATTAAATAGTCTCATCTCCTGATATAAATATTAAATGTCAATATTAAAAGTAACTACCACCTAAGAGGAACCTCAAGATTTATGTTTGGAATCTGGTTTGAAGAGAATCATTAGAAAGCTCAAAATATTTTTCCCTTCTGAGAATTGGAAACCTGGTTTTACTCTTGAGCTAGAATATTCTTCTGCTCTAGGAAAAAGTGAGTGGAACACTGTACTTATGTAAATACAATTAGGTATCTATTAGAATGTAAGCCCTATGGGACAGATTTCTTTTTCTATTTTGTTCACTTGTACATCTCCTAGAACAGTACCTAGCACATACTAGGCTCTGCATAAATATTTGTGGAATAAAATAAAGAAAACACTCATTTTATGAAAGATCCCAAGAAACTGTACTTCCTTGGATATACCTTTTATCAAATTCAAGTCTTTCTCATAGAAATGTTTCTTTCTCTGGGGCGTCTGGGTGACTCAGTCAGTTAAGTGTCCGACTTCAGCTCAGGTCATGATCTCACAGTTTGTAAGTTTGAGCCCCATGCTGGGCTCTGTGCTGACAGCTCAGAGCCTGGAGCCTACTTCAGATTCTGTCTCCTCTCTCTGCCCCTCCCCCACTTGTACTCTGTCTCTCAAAAATAAATAAATGTAAAAATATTTTTTAATGCTTCTCCCTCTAAGTATGCATTGACTGCCCTGTATAATGTTGTTTGTTTAGGCACATATGTTTCTATCTCAGGGATCAGGAACATGACCTATATACACAAGTACACACACACCCACATGTGCTCACACACACACACAGATAGGCAGGGAAGTGTGTGGATCTGTTTCTCTTTGATGCTGCAGAAAATTCTGAAAAGGAACTAGATAATTCTGAGCCACTACAACTTGGTCTAGATTGTTAATGTTTCACCTATTGGTATTAGTATTAACACTCAGTTGGCACTGGCATGTGGTATTAATACTCAATAAACCTAGACCTTGGGAATATGTGTGAGATCAAGTGTTGTGTTTAATGCCACTCAGAGGCAGGAAAGAGATCACAGTAGGCAGGGCAGGGTTTCCAGTGAAGGAAGTACATAGCCCCGTTCTCATCATCCTGGGACTGGGTCAGCCTTGGGAGGGGAAATCTGAGCCGCAGAGAGGGGTGTTAGCAAGTGGTTAAAGGAAAGATGGCATCGGTACTGTGGCAGGAACTGGGATTATGACGGTGCTTGAGACATGGTGTCTGCTCCGAGGGATCTTACAGTCCAGTGGAGGAAAGACATATGTCTAATCAAAATTGATATATAAGGTTGTTGAGTGTGCTCACAAAGGTGAGGATGAGTAGGGAAATAGGAAATGCTTGCTGGAGGAGTTTGATGCCTAAGCTATGTCTTTAAGGATGAATAACATTTAACCGGAAGTGTGTGTGTATATATGTGCGTACATGTCTTTTGTGTCTCTGTTTCCAAGGAGGAAAAAGTGAAGAGATTTTCCAGGAGAAACCAGAAAAATAAAATAGAAAAAAAACAAGACTCAGCAGGGCGAGGTCTACATAATTCTGGCATTTGCTGGAGTGTGAGACAAAGAGAAGGGCCACAGCAGAGTATCCCTCAACTCCAGAGGTACTATTTACATACAATCCAGTGTAATGGCGCCCATTGGAGTTGTGCAATGCAGTGGTCCTGAAGGAATGGGTCAAGGGGAGACTGAAGAAGGTCACTAGAGGGTTTTTGACTGCAGAAGCTTAACTAAGATACAGGATGACACTGACAAATACCTTCCTTACCTCAAACTCACAGCAGAACATCAAACTAGAGACATTCGTGGTCTCTTAATTTATAATTCTATTTCCTTAAAATTTGGGGGATGCATACAGAACAAACAGAATCATGTTTCGTGATTGACACAGCTGATTTCATCTGTAATCAAACTTGATGCCGCCCACATTTCAATAGTTTAGCATTCCTCCCCTCTGGGATATTCAGACAGGATATTGTGATGTGGAGGAAGGTGATACCTAGAAATTGGGCATCATGATATCTCAACCTTATGTCTTATGTCTTTGCTTCCATGTCATCCTGGCAAGGTACTAGCATTCCGTGAAAGTATGGAGGATGGATTTTAGAGTGGACAAGGCCTGAGGCTAGAAAGCTAGTTCAAAATCTGCTGCAAGACAGCCAACAGGCACATGAAACAATGCTCAGCATCACCGAGCATCAGGGAAATACAAATCAAAACCACCCTGAGATACCACCTCACACTGGTCAGAGTGGCTAAAATGAACAAATCAAGAGACTACAGATGATGGTGAGGATGTGGAGAAATGAGCACCCTCCTACATTGTTGGTGGGAATGTAAACTGGTGCAGCCGCTCTGGAAAACAGTGTGGAGGTTCCTCAAAAACACTATCAGTAGAACTCCCCTATAACCCAGCAATAGCACTGCTGGGGATCTACCCAAGGGATACAGAAGTGCTGATGCATAGGGGTACATGTACCCCAATGTTCACAGCGGCACTTTCAACAATAGCCAAATCATGGGAAGAGCCTAAATGTCCATGAACTGAGGAATGGATCAAGAAGATGTGGTTTATGTATACAATGGAATACTACATGGCAATGAGAAAGAATGAAATCTGGCCATTTGTAGCAAAATGGATGGACCTAGAGGGAGTCATGCTAAGCAAAATAAATCAGGCAGAGAAGGACAGATACCATATGTTTTCACTCATAGGTCTAACAGAAGAAACCTAACAGAGAACCATGGGGAGGAGAAGGGGGGAAAAGAGATGGGGAGAGGGAGTGAAGCAAATCATGAGAGACCATTGAATGCTGAGAACAAACTGAGGGCTGAAGAGGGAGGGGAAAAGGGGGAGGGGGGTGATGCTCATGGAGGGGGCACTTGTGGGGAAGAGCCCTGGGTGTTATATGGAAACCAACTTGGTAATAAACTATTAATAAAAAAAAATAATAAAATCTGCTGCAATAGTTTAGACAGGAGACAATAAGTACGTAAATTAGGGCGGTCGGGGTTGACATGGAAAGGAAAGAGGGTCAAGAAATATGCCAGGGCTCAATGTGTGGGTAAGAGAAAGGCATCATACCCGATTCTCACAGCTCAAATGATTCACTGAAGGCGGTAAGACTAGCTGAGCCAGAGCACTCAAGAGGAGACTGTAGGTGCCACCAGAGAAGTCTGGCCTCCACAAATGAACAGCTGATGATCATTTTCATTTCCCTCTGGACTGAGACCACCTTATGTTCTGTTGTGTGGCCTATGACATACACTGAGCTGCTCACTGTAGGGCTGTGCAGTGAAATTGGGAGAGGAGAAGCAACATTTGGGGAAAACTGAATTTATTTTTCTATAACATACTGTTTCAGAGAGCTACGGAATTATATATCAGAGGGCTCAGGGAAAATAAGTGAAGTAACTGATTATCCAAAAGTTGCATTACTTGGTTATGTGTTATCTAAAGAACTAGGTAAGTGACTTCCAATAAGAAATCATTTGATTTTCAGGCAGCAAATTTTCCATGATTAGAAAGAGCAGTAAATTAGGCCAGGCTTCCTCTTAGCTACCAGTTTCCACTTCTCCCCATTAAACCTCTATTCTCAGATAAAATTTTTAAATCTCTTCCTTTGAACCAAGTAAATCATACCACCCATTCCCTCCCATTACCTTGCCGGTTACTCACAGTCACTGACACCCCAGAATTCCTCTGGAGGCCAGATACCATCATCAATTCACTGGCTTAAATGCTTGTGTGAATGCCTTGTGCAAACCTTTTCTTCACAATTCCCTGACCTTCTCAACCCAGCAACTTAACTTCCATTCTGCTCAAGCCAACTACACCCATCAGATTTCACACTGAAATGCCAAATATGAACATGACCTACTTTTAAAGGAAAGATGAGTTTTATTTTACTTTCTCAGATTTCTAGAACCCATGTTTTTCCATATCCACTTCTCTTCCTTCCACTCCTACAAACTTATTGCAACATGAAAATAGCAGGAACGGGTGGGGGACAGGGTTCTCCTGGGGCGAGGTCCAAATCCTGGCAAAGAGATGGTACAGTGGCATTTCCATGCTGTTCTTGGTCCTCTTTCACAGGGGCATAGGTTTGGGGGACAGAAGCTGAAAGAAGGTATGAGGCAAAAGTAGGTTCCCTCCTTGTCTCCCAGAGCTACTATTCTTGGTCTTGGAACTCTCAGATTGGTTAGAGAAAATGTAAGTATACCCTGGCCTCTTTCCAGTGAGTGAGAGTGAATCTTCCCTCCCACATCTCCAATGTACACCCAATGAGGCTGACTCAAATGCAGACCTGGACAGGAAACCTGAGTCAGTAAGAAGGTCAAAGTCAGGATCAGTCAGGATCAGGTTGTATGGCCTGCAGGGAGTGAGTGACTGGTTCAACATTTTGAAGGAGGGTAATTTTGTCTGTAGAGCCTCCCTACTGCTTTCCTATCCTCTCTGTGCCATTGTCTCTGACCTTATTCCCACCTAAGGAAGATGTTAGCCAAACATAGCTTTAGGTGAGCTTTGCAAACTTAGCATACAGAGAGGAGGCATGTATTTTACATGACAAAGTGGCCTGTGGGGACTCTGACAAATCTATATACCATCTCAAGGTAATAATCTCTACTCACCCCTAGCCAACTTCCACCATGTAGAAATATAGGTCTGGTATGTCCAGATCTTCTGAATTTTCTCAAGGAAAAAAAAAAACTTCTTTGTATAAAATCTCCCCCCAGGAAAATAGTGAGTAACTATCAAAAATTTCTAAATAACCCTGTGTATCAGAGGGTCACGTTGGCCCTTTACAAACTCTGTTTTAAGGGATCAGCAGTGATGGGTTTGAATTTCACAAACCACATGGATGTTTCAGCGTTTCCTAGCAGAGTCACACAATTTACTGCATGGCTATTTAGTAATGGGGAGTGGGGGTGGAGGGTGCTCCGGACTTTTTAAAAAGACGTTAGTTGTTAGGGATAAGGAGAGGTCAGGGCACATACAGGTTTTCTTAGGGAAGTCATGGGTTTCAGGACAAGTCAGAACAAGCCACTTAATGGGTCCATATGCAGATGAGTGACAGGAAAGGAGCAGACGTACTCCTCACAGAACTCAGAGGTGCAGTAGTCCCTGAAGCTTCTCCTCCTGGAGATGACTGTGCTCAACACCCAGTCAACAGAGATGTTGACCGTAGGTGTCATATACAAGATGGTGGCCCAAGGCACATTTGTCCCACTGTCAGACTCTCTGCAGACCATGGTCTTTCTGCCACCCAAGCTGTCCTAGAAGCCTCCCAAACCTATTCACCCACCCTCTGGGCCCCCTGCCTTGACCGATGGTTGAATTTACCACTACAGACAACTCTTCACCTAAGCATTGCTCTTTAGTTTGGGTTGTTTTTGTTTGTTTGTTTGGGAGGGAGAGGGGGTTGAGAGAGAGAGAGCATGAATGTGGGAAAGGAGCAGAGGGAAAGAGAGAGAATCCCAAGCAGGCTCCACTCTGGAACCAGACACAGGGCTCGATCCCATGACCTGGGACCATAACCTGAGCCAAAAACCAAAAGTCAGACACTCAACCGACTGAGTCACCCCGCTGGCCCTGTTTAACTTGAGCTCTTAAGCAGCTTACAAAGATGAACTTGAGCTAACTGTTTGTCTCCAACAATACAAATAACTTCTTCCCTTTTAATTTTCCATATCCATAAGCATCAATTGCACAACACTCCAAAACCAAAGTATTAGAAAGTGTTTGAGAAGTTTAAACAAAAATAGTAAGGCCATGTGAGGCTGGCTCTAAAAAATGAAATTGATCTGAAGAACCCCAGATCCTCAGGCTTGCAGTCCTCCAGTAGAGATTCATATTTCCATGGAGGGCACTTAAGGACCAAAACTATTTTCAAGCTCCCTGCATTATCAAGTGA
>PJEM01014672.1:0-33791 GCA_004023845.1 Helogale parvula | reverse complement strand
CCCCCCCCTCCCCGCCTCTGCCCCTCTTCCACTTATGTGCTGTCTTTCTCTCAAAAAGAAAAAAGAAAACTAGATCCTATCCTTTAATGGCATCTAGTAAATGTCATTAAACATAAGAGGATATAATTATCTATTTCTTATCCCCAACTTTCCCCCACATTGGTTCATTATTTCATTATTTAGCCAGCTTCTCATGCAGAAAGCTAAGAGTCATTCTTTATTCCCATTTTTTAGCTTTTTTTTTTCAGAATATAATATTCGTCATGAAATCCACACCCAACACAAACTCATAAAGTTGTATACAAATGATATGTGATTCTTGAGACAATGTGATAATATGACTCACTTAGTTTTTTACTACACAAGGATTTGCAAAGCAGCCAAAAATCAGTTTTTCACTTCTTAGCTCAACACTGTCCTCAAAGTTACAAAAGGGTTGAAGCCAAAGAAGGAAAGAAGTTTCTCTGAATAGTTGCTTAAGTGTTACACAATGTCCATCTTGCTCTCTGAAAAAATGATGATTTGCCTTCCCTCCCCTTCAGTTTAATCTTGAGACTGGCTTGTGTCTTCTGGAGTTTCTGGAGCTTAAAGGCCTATACTAAACACAGAAGAAAACAAAAATGAGATTGGCCAGCTAGCTGCCTCTCTAATAAGAAGGATCTCCTTGGAAACAGCCTGCACTTCCACAATTTATAAAGAAAAAGAACATGAATGTTTCCAGGGAAATCGTCCTCTGGGTCATTTTAAATTGGCTTAATCAGTTCTAGGGCTGGAGACCTTAACAGATCAAATCCCTAAAGGATGGTATACTAAAAACCAGAGATTGAGGGAAAAATAAAAACTGGACAACTGGACAGCTTTATCAGTGATTCTTAATTTTGAAAATGCATCAGAATCACCTGAGGGCTTGTTATATTGAATCTTGCTGGGCCCCACCCCTAAAATTTGATTCAGTACTTCTGAGGTGAGGCCTAAGAGTTTGCATTTCTAACAAATCTCCAAGGGATGCTAATGCTGCAGGTCCAGGACTACACTCGGAGAACCACTGAACTACATTAAAAGAACAACTAATAGGGTGCCTGGCGGCTCAGTTGGTTGAATGTCCAACTCTTGATTTTGGCTCAGGTCATGATCCCAGAGTCATGGGATGAAGCCCATGCTTGAGATTCTCTCCCTCTCTCTCTCTGCCCCTCTCCCCTACTCACATTCTCTCTCTCTCTCTTTCAAATAAAATAAAATAAAATAAAATTCTTGAAAAAAAGAAAGAAAGAAAGAAAGAAAGACTAGCTGATACAAAGCAGGCTCTCCACTAAGATCTGGTGGGGAAAGAGAAGAAAGTACAGAGATAAAATCTTAGTGCTCAAAACAAGTTGATTTCTTGCTCACATAAAGTCAAATTAGATAGGGTCAGATGGCTAGAGTTTATGAAAATAGGTCCTCTTCTTCACAGTCACTCAAGGACCCAAACCAACTGACCGTTTGTCACCTTTAAGTGGCTTCCAAAGTTATCCATCCAATCAGCAGATGAGAAAAGAGATTGGAGGATCATGCAGGAAATGTTTATGGGTTTATGGGATGTTCCTACATCCATTGCTAACAGTTTAGTCACGTGACCTCACCTAGATGGAAGGAGAGTGGGGACATCTAGTCCCTGGCAAGGGAGCCACATCTCAGGAGTGTATGTGTAAGAAGTGAGATGATTCATTTTCAACAATACCAAATAAAAGCTGTGCTGTCTAGTTAACAATAGGTTTACAACTTATTGGAAATATGTTCGAACCCCTCTCTCCCACCACGGAGTCCCCAATTCTTGGATACTTCACTTCCTGCTTCTTCCTCACCTCTATTTCACCAGCTTAATTTTTGCAAGCTTTGCAATGAGCGTGTGCCAAAGAAATGAAGTCTCTAGTCACCTCAAGAAATGTACATTTGTTCCAGACTAGTTTTTGCCTTACATGGGCATAAGAGGCTTCTCAGTAAGGCTGTAACCTCTGTAGTACTCAGCCAATGAGAAGTCAGAGAGGGACTTGCACGCTAGCAGATAAAACGTCTGCTGGAACTCCCCCACACCCACCCCGCCCTAGTGTGCCTGTCCATCAGACACCTGCTCTTGCAAGAACGTTGATTAAAGCCTCCCTTCACTGTACTCCGAGTTTCCATGTCCCTCCTTTGATTGGGTCAGTGGGCTTATTTCTCCCAGAATGTCTGGAGAGCAAAAATCTCCGGTGGATATCTAGCTGCCTCTTCCACCAAAGTCCCTTCCACTGCAGGCTTCCACCCTTAAGCAAGTCTGAGTCCAGCTTCAAAGGAAATGTATAGCTAATTACTACAATGTATGTAACTAAAAGTAACCAAAGGACTTATTACCTGAGTGACTTAGAAAAAAAGCGCTGGGCCCATTCAGAATAGGGACAAGATGATGATGTCGTGTATTTGCAGGAGCAGTCATGGGGGGTACAAAGGTGCTGTTTTAAGACTTTGGAGTTTCTCTCTTTTAACATTACACTGCTTTTTTAGAGATTAAGCAAAATTTTAAGTGAAGTATATCTAAAGATTTTTATCATTTCACATTTATTTAGCATGATATCCTTTATTTATCTCTCATTCTTGAAGCAAATGACTAATCTACTTTACAAGGACGAAATCTTGCTGTTATTGAGGACATCTTCAATGTTATACTGCAACTCCGAAAACAAATGTTCCATATAGTAACAGCAAATACTGTGCTTCTTAAGGTGAGTGCACTTAATGCCGGTGCACTCATTTGTGTTATAGGTCAACTTAAAGAATGTAATAGGTCAACTTATGAAATGTAACAGGTCAACTTATAAGATATCAGAGAGCTTACTGTATATAAGTTCGGTTTAAACTCCCATTCTGGTAAATAATTAAAGATCGGGCAATCTGGAAAGACCCTACTAATGTAACTCGATAACAAACATTGTAACCTAAAGTTTAACTTGTTTTTCAAGATTCTGTTAAGTAACCCCATCCCTCAACTAAGACTTAGCTGAAGCAAAGTCCACAGGTGAAAGTCACCTGGTCACTGTCTCTCGTGGTATCTTAGGTGTCTAACTATGATTGGTCATTCTGAAGGGACACCAAAACTAACGTCTGTGTATTACAATGTAATTGGCTACCAAAAAATGCTGTGAATGTAATTGGTTAACTAAATAATGACGTATTCTGTCCATATAATCTCACTACCTCCTTTGTTCGGAGTCATTCTCTGCTCCTTAACACTAGGGAGATCAGGTTTGGCCTGGCCGTAAATAAAAGAATGCCTCACTTCTATTTGGGCGTTGGTGGTCTTTTCATAACTACCCTGCAACAATTTGCCTCTGCTTGCTGTAAAGTGAAATCACTGCCTGTGACATCTCATAGTTCATGAAGTTGGAGACTCCGAGCCATTTACATGACTTCTGGTGATAACTCATTTAAGTCTGCCCAAAAGCAAATTAACTGATAAACGATGCTATTTACTGAAAGGGAAAAATAAATGTAAGGAGTAAAAGAAACATCCTTCGCTGTCTTTCATTCATCATGTCACTTATGTACACAAGGCAACATCTTTATCATTTGGTCTCTGCAGACAGAGCTACATTTTCTCTGGTGTTCATTCTGACCAGTTCGAATGTGGCTATCATCAGCATCCATTGCTTCAGTTTTACTCTCATATTTGCTTCTCAATGGGGCAGATCATCAGGCAAAGAAGCCAAGCAACTGTGAGTCATCTCAATGACTCATTGCAGATGCTTTTGAAACAACTATTTCAAGGCATTAACATTTCTACACCTTCCTTGTGATTCTCAAGGTCTCTCTTGATGGAGTCCTATTCATTAGTACAAAAAGTAGCTTAAGATCTTCTAGCTTTCTCTTCTCATTTTATATTCCCAGGGCTCCTTATCAAAATATCTAAGAGGTCTGGATCACCTGGGTGACTTAGTTAAGTGTCCTTCTCTTGATCTCAGCTCGGGTCTTGATTTCAGGATTGCTCATGATTTCAAACCTCCTGTTGCCCTCTGTGCTGGGCATGAAAGCCTACCTAAAAATTACATAAATTAATCCATCTAATAAACAAATTAAGAGGTCTAACAAATTAATAAGGCTAGACATATTGAGTTTTCTCAGTTCATTCTTGTGACCAAACTGCATAGCATGAAGCTGTTTAATCCCCTAACTTTCTGCAGGACAGATGATAAGATTATTACATAGGAACTGGTTGTGGAACATCATCCACCTATTTTTTTCTTGTAGGTATAGGCTTGACAGTTAGGCTTTCCTGAATACTTTCATCTCTACACTCCTTGCTCTACTGCCTCAGCGGGAGTGGAGCGGCACTCACTGGCTGTGGTTCACCCACTGTAGAAGAGCCTGAACCCCAGCTCCCGTTTACGCTGGTAGGGACCTTGGCCTCCCTGCCACATCTGACTCTGGCCTTCTCCTCCAGAAAGAAGCCACTGATGCTTTTTAAAGATTCTTTTTTTTTACTCACATTCTACATCCAGTCTATCAGTAAATCATATTGGCTTTCCCTGCAAAATAATTCTCTGTTTAATCTATTTTCTTCCATTTCCACTGCTATAAACCTACAAGAAGCCATTACCATCTCATGGCCTTACACTGAAATAAACCTCCAGCTGGTCTCTGCTTTTGTCCTTGTCCTCCGCCTCCTGATTTATTCTTTGTATGGCAGTTGATGAGGGAGCATGGGGCAAGCTGAGGGAAAAATAGAGTCTGGCACCCCCTCCCAGCCCTGCCATGGAATATGTGTGATATTCCTCAGACACTCCTGGCTACCCTGGACAAAGAAAAGGGGTTTAGGTGCTTGCCAGAGTGATGTGGGAAATTAAGGCAAATGAAAAATTAATTTCCCTTACTATGATAGCCCATTGACAAGTCCTTGAAACCTGCAGAGTGATCTCCCTCTAGGAAATCAGCTGCCTCAATGATGACACTTTGCTGGGGACAAAAGAGAATCTTAGCTTAACATTATCCCAACCTCAAGGACCCTGTAAATCTACTTCCTTCATCTCAGCTGCCCCAAGATATATGCTGGCAACCATACTCCAAGCTTATGGCCTCCCGATGTACACCTGAAGAGTCTCATGATTGAGGTTTTATTAAATGGTAATAAATGGCATTTCCCTAGCAACAGCTAACCCATCAAGGTCCTAGAAAACTTGCTTCCAAAATACCTTAGAGACTTACTCAATCCCTGACCTCCTCCCAACCTGAGGGAATATGAGTCACCTGTCATGATCCCAGTGCGGCTCTCTCTGCCCATGGGTCCTGACCCGGTGCTTTCATAAAATCAACTTTTTGCACTAAAAACGTCTTCAAGAATTCTTACATGGCCGTCAGCTCTGGGCCACTCCTCCTCCTCCGTCTCCCCAAAACTTCATCTGCAGTTATATCTTAAATTAGTTAATATCATGTTATTCCACTTTCAACAGTCTCTCCTATTTTACAGAATAAATCAAGTCCTTCTTTCTTCTTTCCTTCACCTACCATGCTTTCCGCCTCTAACTTAGGTCTCAGCATATGACCAAAACCCATAAGAAAACAATTTTATTGCAACTCAAACCAGTTAGGCATTTTATTCTAATTATAGCAGCAAGCATATTTTCTTATGGAATTCTAAATATCTGGATGATAAAGCTTCATGAGATCAAGAATGAGAGGCAAATTTGAAAAAGCTTGTTAAAAGTGTTAGCCATTAAGTTTCTGAATAATCACATTTTGTAGTAATTGAGCTATTAACTTGGAATTATTTCAATAATTTCAAAGAATCTCAATAATTATTTGAATTTTAGAAGATACAGTATGGATCAGGGCAGTTAGTGCTGGGGATAGGAAAGTGCTATGTGCTCAAGAGTTGACAGTGCAATCTTCCAAAATATCACTTTCTCAGTATATACTTGCCCTTTTTCTGGCCTTTCCCCTTTTTCTCTTTAGTTCTTTTTCCTCAAATATTTTTCCTTTTCATTATTACTTAATGACAGGATTGTGACAATAGAGTCTCAAGTTTTGTGTCCAAATTTAGTAACTCCACCAATATTTGTGGCTTCCTTCCTTTGTGCCAAGCAATATTTATGGCTTCCTTACTCTCACTACCTCGGAGCTGAGCATGCTGCAGGGTCCACGTGGCTTATAAGCAGTCTTTTGAATGATGTCAGGCACATACGGGCCAGCATATTCATCAATTCATTCATGAATTAATTCAATTAGTAATAAAAAGAGACTTATACAAGTGTCTGTAAGCTTAAAAAATAATTGCTAATGCTGCATTAGTAATTATTATTTTTTTATTTTAAAAAGACTTCTGTCTACATGAAAGTAACTTAATAAATCTTGTTGCTATTACCAAGCGTCATCTCTTAACGGTTTTTAGTTTATTTGGAGAACTGGAAGTTTCAGATGTAAATAAGGAGTAGCAACTTATGATCATGGAAATGGGGCACCATTAGGTAGACTTCTAGCCTTGGGGTCAGGGAGCACATGGGTATACATAGGAATACAAATGACATGCAATTGTTGGGTTAATGCCAATAGGAGAGGCAAAAGAGTGTCAGATCTAACTCATCCTGGTCCTCGACCTCGCCTTTATTCCTCCATCTATCTTTATCTCGATCTCTACGCAATTCCATCTCTTTCATTTTTCTCTTCTGTCAGCCCAAGGCAAAGCTTGGAATTGTTATCAACTCATCTAGATATCTTCTTGTTTAATATTTATTTTATTGCTTTTAACTTCAGGCAATTAACCAAAGGACTGTTTACAAAAAAAAAAAAAAAAAGGATAAAGACTATAGAAACAGTAGAGCAAGTTTTACTGTCCTGTTGTTTTTTTTTTTCCACTCTCTCCTAGGCTCTTTGTACTCAGTTTCTCTTTTCTTCCTATAATGTGAATCTTCTCCCTGCAACTTTCTTGTCAAGCATTTCACAAGGGAGAAAGTAAACAGATAAGACACATTGTTTAAAGATTGCAAGCCTCAACTCCAGATGTACAATTTGACATCCAGACTGAGATAAATTCAACCCTTGGAAGCAATCATGTTTTAAACGTCTTTGTAGTTCATGTTAGGGAGTTAGTAGTTTATAGTCTTTTCTAGAGGGAGCCTCAAAAGAAGATGGAGGTCAGGGGTCTCCCTGCTTTGCATAGAATCAAATTATCTAATGAATAAGGAACATAGTGGGGTGCCTGGGTGGCTTAGTAGGTTAAGCATCTGACTCTTGATTTGAGCTCAGGTCATGGTCTCATGTCATGGGGTTGGGACTCTCAAATCAGGAATTGGGAGTCTCTCTATCTCTCTGCCTCTCTGCTTGCTCTCTCTCTCTCTCTCTCAAAATAAATAAATAAACATTTTTAAAAAAGAATAAGGAACATAGGTATGTGACTTAACTCTACAGTTTTTTATACTTAAATAAATAGGGTTTGCACTTCAATTAATTAATAAAATAATCACATGGTAGGAAAAAAATTATTCTTATTCCCTCATGGTTCTTCTAACTAGTCTAAGAAGTGACATAAGAGAGATTAACAGCAATAAAAAACAAAATTTAATTATATGTGCACAGAGACCCACTAATGAAATTGAGACCTAAAGAAATGGCCAAGGCATGCAGTTTCTATACATTTTAGACAAAGAAACAATAAATCTGTGAGAAATTGATAGAGCAAAGGTAATTTATGTTTGGGAGCTTGGATCAGTAAAAAATCTCAACAGCATTTGAGCTGCAGTAGTAAATTAGCACAAGTACATGGTTTATCTATACAGCCTTCTCAACTCTGAATTCCCTATATGCGGTGATAAAGATGTCTCTTTATCTCCAGGTACGGAATAGTTCCTATGACAGGAGAGATTTATCTTCTGCTTTCTGGGGACAAAGAGGCTGTCAGAGTGTTCTTCTTTCTTCTTGCACTGGCTGTTTCTTAAGTATCTTTTAATTCAAAATAATCAATATGCCAAGTGGCGCCCTTTAAGGGGGCTGCTCGCCCTTGACCCCTACGTATGTGAGCTCTCATCATCTACTAAGATGAAAGCCTACTCCAAGCAACATTGCCCAGATCAACCTTAAAAGCCACAGTCAACCTTGGACAAAACTATTAAAAGAGAGCTATTTATATGTAGTGTGTGTGTGTGTGTGTGTGTGTGTGTGTGTGTCTTAACCAGTAGTCTCTGTATCATTTTGTAAGGCTGCATGTCTGAACAAACTGACTCTGACAGGTTTCAAGTTTCCCTCTGACCCTGGAGGTCTAAGTGTCAGTTTCCCAGAATCATTAGACAATAGAAGGGCACACATTGCCCAAGGCAGGAGGGACCACCCTTGTAACACCCAACCAGGAAAGGCCAGCTAACACCCTTAACATTTCTAAGTGCAGGTCTAGAAGGCTAGTTACACCCTATGTGAGGGTCCTGGGTCCACTCTATAATTGATTAACATTCTAAATGTTGTAATTGGATAAACCTGCTGTCAACAATATTGTATAATAATGATTGGATCACTGTACCTATGTCACAATTTCCTGTAACTCCCCCTTCCCAAACCCATAAAGGTCCTACCCCCCCCCCCCCCCCCCCCTTTGTTCAGGGCTCTCAGCATGGATCCACAGTGCCAGTAAAGTCTGTGAGCCTGAGTTTAGGTCCGGCGAGCCTAAACCAGTAATAAAGCCCTTTGCTTTTGCATGCGTGACTTGGTCTCCCTGGCGGTTTCTGGTTTTGGGGGACGATAAAGAAATCTTGGGCATAACAATTTCAGCTGCATATAAATCTGTCCCTCTAATATCTGACTGTTAGAGGTTGTGTATTACAAGGGATAAAACATGAAACCTCTTTGCAGTGTAACCTAATATTCTCGATAAAGAATCCAACAATATTCTCTTACACTAACATTTTTGATACTAGGTTCCCTCTATATTTTACATTTATTTGCATTTTATTTCTTCCTTCCCTCTTTCTCCCTTTATGTCACTAAACATTAACTGAAATGATGTTATAAGACAGACAGTATGGTATGTGCTGTGAACACAAGGATAAATGAAACATGGTTTCGGCCCTAATACTGCTGGCATCCTATGAGAAAGAAAGAGTTATTATCAGGTAATGATATTAAAATGTGAAGGAAAGGCAGAGTGGTGGGGGGGGAGTGTGTTTAGAAACATAGAGAGGGATAACTAACTTTACTTAGGAATTCTGGAGAGGTTTCACAAAGAACAGCACATTTAATCCTGATGGGTATGAGAGAGGTTGTTTACCAGGCAAAGAAAGATTGTGCTCTAGGGAGTTAAAGAAGCATGGCCATCAGGGATAAATCAAGCAGACACTGATGAGGTTAAAACAAAGGTTTTCATACTTGCTGCCAAAGGGACTGCCTGCTGGCCTCCTACATTACAGGGCCTCAAATAAGTCAGCTCTGTATATCCTTTGAAGAGATTTTAAAACTTTGAAGGTAGAAATTACTAGGAGAAATTTGACCAGTAATCCATTGGGGGCAGTGACTAGGCAGACTAATTAAGGTAACAATTGATAAAATGGCCAGAGTCACCAGGCTCAACCCCTCCCTGGGGACTCAAAGTCTTTTGCACAAGAATAGTTAAAATTGTCAGGAGGTGGAGAACAGAAGCTTCCAGGACTCCTTGACACAGAAGTCCCAGGAACTGTGGTTTCAAAGCCCATTTCAAAGCCCTGACAAGGACTACAGTTAGACTGATTGGCTGATAGGATTATGAAAATTAGAAGTTTAAGCAACTTTTATATAAAGAAATTGTGTCTCCTTTACCTGCATGTCTTATGGGAATGGATATTCTGTCACACTGGGAAACAGTTCCCTGACCTAGTATTCTAAAACCAAAACCTGCTGAAGTCCTAAAGGAAGCCACAGTTAGGAATGTAAGCATTGATGGAATTAAGATAAAAGCTTGCAGAAGAACTGATATGTTTGAACTGGCATTCGGTGAAGTGGCTGTATTATCTTTTACCTTATTATATTATGAAGATGGACATTGTATCTGTTTGGAGAGTATTTCCCCATCCAGTATTATAAAACAAATGGTATGCAAATCAGCCCTTCAAATGATGTTTATTGGACATGCCAAATGAAAATTAGTAAGATTGCACAAACTCACACAGTGGGAAATAATACCTGGCCCAAGGGTAGAGACAAATTCTCTGTGCGATAGCTTTATATGGAGCCTCGACATTAATTTAGAACAAATGCCCGTGACTCCTTCCAGCGATGGCCACTGGCGCTTTAAATTAGAGAATTTTCACTTGAGTGTCATTTACTACCTTGCTATCCGGCATTAATGGAAGATACCCCAATGACTGAAGAACATAATAAGCAATCCTGAAATCTGAAATAGCCTGTCTAGGATGATGTTGGGGAAACAGTATAATGGGGATGGAAGTATCCAGAAAAGTTCCATAATATTATGAAAATCATTTATATAGAATCTTGCTATGAGGAGAATGCAAGAGAGGTACTCATGGGCAGGAAGCCTCTTTTCCCCAGGATGGACTCTGGAACTGTGTGAGGGAAGCTGTTGGAGTCTATGCTTCCTTAGGCAATGCCTATAACAGCTCTCGACTGACTAAGAACTGCTTGCTTTGTGGATGGCAGTTCCCAAGTGAATGAACAACAGCATCTTGTTTGTAAGTCCACCACTCTGATTGAAAGGTCAGCTTGATGTACTGCTTATCTAGCAGTATGGAAGAATTAAACAGTGGGAAATGACCATATGCTTGGGTTTTTACTGACTCATGGGCAGTGGTCAATGGGATAGCCATATAGTCAGACAGAGGGGCAATGAAAACCTGGCCAAGGAAAGGGATGACCTTATGGAGCATTGCTTCATGGAAATTAGCAGGGTGTGTTAAAGTAGGACATGTTGATGCCCATTGGAAGAATTACTTTCTAGGTTTGGAAGGTGACAGTAATTGACAGCAAATATACGGTATGCTCCCCTAAGGCAGCCACCTGGATCCATGAAATAAGTGGGTATGGAGATATGGCAGTAGTGCAGAGATGGGCTAACTCTAGTCACAGTCCTCTTGCTTCCCGAGACACCAAACACCAATAAGAACTGTTCTGTCTGCTAACAAGGGAGGCAGAGACGGCAGATGGCCAAGTGGCAGATTCCCTTGTGAGAAAAGGCTCTGATCATAGCTGGCAAGTCAGACTGCTGCCGGTAGCCTTGAGGGCTACAAATGGATTTTGACAGGAGCAGACACTGGCTCTGGGCTGGGCTTTGCTGACACAGTGGACAGAAGCACATGCTCAGAGTACTATAAAAGAACCAAACAGAAGGTATCGCACCAGTTTTGACGGCCAACTGTCACATCCTTAGACCAAGAACCACACTTTACAGTCCATGAAATCCAACAATAGAGAGACAGATATCTCCCACAGAGTAGGAGTTAGAGAACTGGAGTGAGCAATTAAAACACTGCTTGTCTAAAACAAAAGATACAAGCAAAGGGCTGGTTATACACCGTCACAAGTTGTGTGCTCCCTAAAAGGTATCCCACTAGGTTTGATTTTTTTCTGGTAGAACTTGAGAAGAGGGGAAGGGGAAGGATGCTAGCATGGTAATGCAAATCTTTCCAAAGAGGGAAGAACTCCAGTATAACAATAGTACTTTTTATATTTTCTTCCCCTCGTCACCTCAACCTTTCCCCCACGACTTGATGTAGTGGTCACAGGAACAGGGTTGCAACCACAAGTATTGAAAATAGGGATGGTTTGTAAGAAAGAAATGAATATGTGGGTTATGTAATGAAGGAAATTTATTATTACATTAACACCTTGAAAGAGGTTCAGAGCAAGAGATGATATTGTCCCTTAACTTGATTGTACCAGATGCCTGAAAGGATAAGCCATATTATGACTGAGACCACTTTTGCTTTTGGAACCTGACAAGATGGAATGGAAGCCTGCAAAACTGAGTGGACTTGCCCTAGGCATTTTCATAAGATATGATGATAAACTAGGATAGTTATTAATGACTGAATGAGATTCTAGTAATATGCCAGTATCTTTTGTCTTTTATGACTGTTTTTTCCCTAAAGGGTCTTTTCTCAAAGACTAGGGGTGGACTGTGGTATTCAGATTTATAATAAGAAATGTGTATTTGATATTCAACCCTTTCCTGGCACAGATCTCCTAAAACCCTTGGAATTTCCTGAGTGATGAAAGAAATACATGTACCTTGTTATGTTAATGAGGTGACTTTGGGACTGCACCTAAGAATAGGAGCTGCTGTTAATGGAGCTAGGTGATTATGTAAGACCCTCCTCAGGTCAAGCTGACCCTCATGGAAAAATACCAACCATTGTTTCACTTTCCAACCCTCTTCCTGATGGACAATTAAGGGTTGGGCAATCAGGCTCTGGAAGTCCTAAAATGTAACCCATAAATTACAACTTAAAGGTTAACTTGTTTTTCAAGATACTGGTGCAAGATCCCCCCCTTTAACTCTAAAGTTCTCGCTTCTGTGCACCTGCTTCGCCTCCTCTTCGGACCTATGATTGGTCGCCTCAAATCTCTCCTGAGACAAAGAACTCTAAAATTGATAGGTCTCTGCCAAATCTTACGGTTGTGTGTCAGAATGAGATTGAACCCCATGTAATGCTGTAAACTATGACAGGTTACTTCAATGATGACCTCTTCTGCTTTGCTATGATCTATATAATCCCTGAGCTTCAGATTGGCGGCACTTTCTCCTGAGGACTTGCCAACACTCGGGAAGGGCCATCCGGCAAAACTATAATAAAACCCATTCACCATCTCTGTTCATGTCTGTGGGTTTCACTCTTGGTGACTCGCTTTAGGAGAAAAGGTCTAACAATTAGAGGGTTGGAACTTTCAGTCTCACACCCAACCTCCAGGAAGGGAGAGGGATTGGTAAATGGCCATTGCTTTAATTAACCATCCCTATGTAACGAAGCCTCCATGAAACCCCAAAAGGACAGGGTTCAGAGAGCTTCTTGGTTGAGGAGCTTGTGCCACACACAGAGAGCCTGGAAGCTTCCTGCCTTCCCCTATACCTTGCCCTATGCAGTTCTTAAAAATGGCTGGGTTATATCCTTTTATAATAAACCAGTGATCTGGTGAGTAAAATGTTTCTCTGAATTCTGTGAGCTGTTCTAGCAGATTAATTGAATCTGTGGAGGGAGTCCTTGGAACATTCAATCTACAACTGGTGATCAGAAAAAGGTGCTAATATGGGCTTGCATTCAGCATCTGAAGTGAAAGGTAGTCTTGTGGCACTGAGTCCTTAATCTGTGAAATCTGATGCAATCTCCTATGGATAGTGTCAGAACGGAGTTGAACTGTAGGACACCCAGCTCGTGTTCCATATTGAAATTGGGTGCAGAACACTTAAACTTGCTCAGATGTGGTCACTTCATCAGATTTTCCCTGATATCTTTCCCCACCTCAACCCTGTCAATCTCTCTCTCTCTCTCTCTGTCTCTCTCTCACACACCCATACACACACATGCACACAAACACATCTCTCATGTGTTTACTATTATTGCTAAAACCATATAATAAAATGTTCTGTTTGGTAATTGTCTTTCTCACCAACGTACCATGAGGAGAGCATCTCTGCTTTATTTCACGTTACACTCTGACCCTCTTGGCTTATGAGCAGTTTTTGAAACAATGAATGAGGGAATGAGAGGATGAATGAATTTATTGTATTCAAATCTCCTTCCATGACTTTCTAAAGATCATGGAAAAAGTAGGTTTATATTTGCACAAAAACTGATAAAAACAGTTCTCTCCTCATTTTGTCTTTAAATTGCCTTTAGATATATTCAATAATAAGGCCCAGCTTTAGTAAATATGAACTGAAATACAGGACTAGTATATATACTCCTATAATAAGATAGTTAAAATACAAATGCACAGAAAAATGGAAGTCTCACTAGCTTTTTTATTATGCTATTATCTTCTCAACCAATAGATACCCTAAAGCTACTAGATTACACATAGTTTGGTGAGTATTTTTAATACTAAGGATAGATTCTCACACAAAATGGTGGCCAACAACTAATGATTAGTATTTTTAGATACCATGTAATGAAGTCATATGAATAAACCATAGGTAGATAAATTATTGTTCAACTTAGTCACCTTCACACATGATTTTTGTCTTTTTAAAAATTCTTTTAATGCTTTATATTTATTTTTCAGAGACAAAGAGAGACAGTGCGAGCAGAGGAGGGTCAGAGAGAGAGGGAGACACAGAATCTGAAGCAGGCTCCAGGCTCTGACCTAGCTGTCAGCACAGAGCCCGATGCGGGGCTTGAACCCACGAACCGTGAGATCATGACCTGAGCGAAGTCAGATGTTTAACTGACTGAGCCACCCAGGCACCCTTTGTCTTTTTGTTTCAACATAAATGTAGCTGAAAATTCTACACTGAGCAATTTTTCATTCAGTTGTTTGTTTCCAACCAAAACAGTCACTACATCCATATATGAATAAATTAATAAAAATGAATCCCAGTTTCCATTATGTATTGATACATCAATCCAGTATTAATTCTAGATCTCCAAAGCAGTCTCTTATGTGTTTTCCCAGGACCACTAGAAATGTGTAGAGCAGATAAAATGAAAACTAATGCCTACAGACAACCTACTTTGCACCAATCACTATAATAGACCACCCTTATTTTATCTGTACAAGTATCAACTTATAAATGATAAATTGAAGCTCAGAAAACTATCTAACTTGTTCATGATTTTTCAAGAGTTGTTATATTAAAAGAGTTTTTGGGTGCCCTCTCAGGTCATGATCTCAGGTCATGATCTCGCGGTTTGTGGGTTCTAGCCCCTCGTCGGGCTCTGTGCTGACAGCTCAGAGTCTGGAGCCTGTTTCAGTTTCTGTGTCTCCCTCTGTCTCTGCCCCTCCCCAGCTCATTCTCTGTCTCTCTCTCAAAATAAAATGAAGACTTAAAAAAAAAAAAAGAGCCTATATAAAATAAAAGAGTTCTAATTCCAGAGGTCTCTCGTCTTTATACAGTTTTCATGATTTTTCAAAAGGGAAAATAGTGGCACAAATTAGAGAAATGGCTTGCTCTGAATGACAAGGAGGGTCACTAATAAAATGAACAGACATTTGCTTTTCCCCACTGAGTTTAATCCGTTACGCTTATGTGTACAAAAATGCCATACTTAGCTATCTTATATAGGACATAAATGGAATAGTTTTTCTAACAGCATCCCCTATAAATGCAATGACCCACATTTATAAGATGGCTGGGGTTGCGTATTCATCCCATGTCAGGAAAAGTCAAAGGGAACTGGAATTTGAGGAATTTAGCTTCATTTTTATATTCTAAAACTCAGAGCTAAGCATCCTCATAACAAAGCACATTTTCTCACCCCAACTTGGGATTCTAGCAAAGAAAAAAGGAAAGTTAGTATTTGTAGAGCAAGGGAATTTTAATTGAACTTTTTTTTTTTTTTAGGATGGTCCAGCAAGGGATAGAATGGTTGGCTTTCCTTGAATATTACTAAAGAGTGTCCCTGGTAAGACTAAACATTACCAAATCAACCTGCCATCATGGTTATACCCAAAGATAAAAAGTACAGAAGCCATCTGAGATGAGAGAGATCAGAAAAAGATCAACTCTTCCTCAATCCCAAGACGTGCAGAGCCATCCCTCTCTAATTACCTCACAAGGGACCCAGAACCATTAACCATCATCCCCTCCAAACCCTGCCCCTCCCCCCAACTGGGCGCTGACCAAACAGGAACAAAGGGAAAAGGCAAGATGTAACCACAAGCTTTACCCCTATGGCATTATTATTATAACCAGTAGGAGAAGATTTTCGACTACCCTTGTAAAAAACTTAATAAATATATTGAAAAGAACTCAACGTCACTCTAATGCTGTTTTTATTTTACATGCAGTTCAAATTAGGAATTTTTTGTGCTAAATATACAGTTTCAGAAGTGGAAAATGATCAGTTCTTGTTAACTTTCCAAAGGATCTGAAGGAATTTCATATTGACATAAAAGTAACATGAATAGCATTTCTATAAATGAGAAGAGCTAATATTGGAATCATGCAAGGATAATATTAGTCAAATATTGTTTAAATAATTCTAGTGCTAATACATGGAGGTTTAGGGAAGAATATAAAATTTTGTTTTCTTCAAAAAGAATGTTAAGTATTTCCTTCAAATTGTATACTGAGTTTATTTTGCTATTTTATTTTCTTTCCTAGGAAGATTATTTAAAAGAATATTTTTATTTATTTATTTATTTATTTATTTATTTATTTATTTATATTTGAGAGAGACAGAGCATGTGAACTGGGGAGAGGGGCAGATGGACAGAGAGAGAGAGACAGAGAGAGAGACCCAAGCAGGCTTCACGTTCAGTCTGGAGCCTGACATGGGGCTCCATCCCACCACCTTGGGATCATGATGTGAGCTGAAATCAAGAGTCAGATGCTCAGCCAACTGAGCCACCCAGGTATCCCAAAGATACATTTATTTTTAAAGGGTAAAATTAAGATCATTATATATTTAAAATTATAAATAGCTAAGATACTTCTTTTTTTAACTATTCTTTTTTTTAAGTTTTATTTCATTATTTTGAGAGTGAGAGAGACACTAAGATACTTCTTTGTGCTACGCATCAAAATTAATTTTAAAAAATTGTTTTAATGTTTATTTACTTTTGAGAAATAAAGCATGAGTGAGGGAGGATCAGAGAGAGAGGGAGACACAGGATTCAAAGCAGGTTCCAGGTTTTGAGCTGTCAGCACAGAGCCCGACTTGGGGCTGGAACTCATGAACCGTGAGATCATGATTTGAGCCAAAGTCGGATGCTTAACCAATTGAACCACCCAGGCACCTCCCAAAATCAAAATTCTTATAGTAAAACACAATTCTGTCAAGTAAACAAATAACCTTGGGAGAAAAACAAAAGAATTAAAAAAAAAGGCAACAATAGCATAAAAGCTTCACAGAGAGACTGACATATTTTAGAATTATAATTTTCTGTTATATCTGTGGTAACAAATACACTTTTATGGGTCATGTACAGTTTTAACAATGAAATTAAAAGATATTCTTTAAAAGCAGCTAGATTTCATAAATGTCACCTTTGGGACAGTTTAATCTCTCGGAACACTGACGGTTTTGATACAGCATTTATGAGTGAAATACACAACACGGTAATTATACTAAAAATATCCAACTTGCAAAACTGATAATCCACTCCATTTCAAAATCCCAATATTACAATGCCCCCCAAAACAAAATTATTCTGTTTAGTTCCATGTAATTTTTTGCTATGCAAACTGTGCTTTTATTTGAAGAGAATTTCAGGGGGAAATAATGAAAGGAGAAAGGAAGGAGAAAGAAAAAGAACATGGGAAAGGAAGGAAAAAATAGCCAGAACTAAGCATTTCTTTTATTGGAATGAAAGCACATTTTTAAGTGAGTTGTTATGATGATGTGTCACAGATGAATAGTGAACTATAAAACCATCCCATGAGGATCTTAAAATACTCAAATTTGAAATGGTGGCATCAGAATTTTTTTTAATTAGGAAAACCAACCTTGATGCAAAATTCAAATTGCAAAATTTCCGTTAATTTTTTATTTCACCATCCCCTGCACCACTGGCAGTGATAGTTTCTCCTAATGGGAGATTGTGGTTTGTTGAAAGATTTTGTTTGCTCTGGAAAAATTTTAAACTGAAGATACTGAGTGAATGCCAGCCCACTCCCCTGGAATTACCTCGGGTTATACAGTGAAGGGGGCACAAATGGGAGCTCTGGAAGGTACTGGAAGCAAAAGAGTCATTAATAGAAATTATCTCCAGAAAGTGATAGAAGATGCTTTACTTTCCAGCCTGAGACAGGATTACTGTTAATAAGAAGAGGTGGTGAATTAATTATCTGCAAATGCTATATGTTATATGTCATGTTCAGTATTTTAACCAATGGTTGTGATCATAAGTTACCTCAAACCTTCATTAGTGTTGAAGTCAAATTGAGGAAATAACTTTTTCATTATTTTTTTAATATATATTGATTTATTCTTGACAGAGAGAGAGCATAAGCAGGGGAGGGGTAGACAGGGAGAGAGAGAGAGAGAGAGAGAGAGAACAGGGAAAGGGTAGAGAGAGAGTGAGAGAGAGAATCCCAAGCAGGCTCAGCACTGTCAGCTCAGAGCCCAACAGGGGTCTTGAACTCAGGACCCGAGAAATCATGACCTGAGCCAAAGCTGGATGCTTACCTGACTGAGCCAACCAGATGTCCCAGAGGAAATAACTTTTCTAAATTGTGGCAAAATATACACAACATAAAACTTACCATTTTAGTCATTTTTAGGCGTACAATTTGGTGACATTAAATTACATTCACATTATTGTGAGATCAGCACCAGCATCCACTTCTACAACTTTTTAATTTTTTGGAAAACTTATAACCATTAAACAATAACTCTCTATTCTTCCCTCTCCCAGCTTTTCCAACCACCATTCTATTTTTTGCTTTTTATGTATTTGATCACTCAGTGTACCTCCTATAAATGGAATCATACAATATCTGTCCTTTTGTGTCTGACTTATTTCACTCAGCATGTTGTCCTCGAGGTTGATGCACGTTGTAGCATCTGTCAGAATTTCATCCCTTTTTAAGGTTATAGTCATTTTGTTAATCCATTCATTCATGAGTGGATATTTGGTTGTTTCTTCTCCCTTTTGGTATTGTGAATAATTCTGCTTTGCACATTAATACACAAACATTTGTTCTAGTTCCTGCTCTTTTCCTTTCTTTTGGGCTTACACCCAGAAGTAGAATTGCTGGATTGTATGATAACAATATATTTAGCCTCTTAATTTTCAACTTAAATTGGAAGTAATTGTAGATTTTCCTTGATTGAGAAAAGATCAGTTCATGAATATCCATTTGCGAGTTGTAAGTCTCACACATGGACTTTTAAAATATCAATGAATAATACAGACAAGACTTCTTTATATGCCAAGTCTTTACTCACTGTCTGACTTTTACCTGACAGAAATTATTAGGAACATTTCATTTTTCCACATCATTCTCTTATTTTTTCCCAAATACTGGGCTTTCCCTTTATTTATTTTTTATTTGTTCATTTGTTTGTTTATT
Organism: Helogale parvula; assembly: GCA_004023845.1. NCBI lineage: Eukaryota > Metazoa > Chordata > Mammalia > Carnivora > Herpestidae > Helogale > Helogale parvula. Next base: position 14,638 of record PJEM01014672.1, on the reverse strand, counting down.
TAATTTAATTTTTGAGACAGAAAGAGAGCAAGCAGGGAGGGCCATAGAAAGGAGAAAGAATACCAGAGCCTGATGTGGACTCGAACTCACAAACTTTGAGATTATGACCTGAGCTGAAATCAAGAGCTGGACACTTAACCAACTGAGCCTCCCAGGCACCTCGTGACTCTCCCTTTAATAGCAGCTACAATCCAAAAGAAAATTTGCTCAAAATCCAAAACAAAACAAGACAAAAATAAAAAAAAACACCTTTCCATTGTGATGATATTCCATTTGCCTACCTAACAGTACAGAAGATGATATAGATATATTTTTCTGAGAATACCAGCTATTATTTCATTAATGATGATTCGGTAACAATGTGACTGAAGAGATCTGTCATCAACATACTCATGAACCAATAATTTCTGCATTTCTCTGTCTAAATGTTAAAGAATAGCTCCATGTGTTTACTTACATTTGTATAACAGGTGAATTTTGTTACAGGAATGGAAATTAGATAATGAGTCGATATACTTCAAGGCACAGAATTATTCCAAAATTAGAAGTATCCCCTAGCTAGGTAAGGTACATCAAGGTTTTAAAATATTTTTTATTTGTTTTCAAGATTTAAGTTCTAAGGCCTTTTATCTTTCCCATTAATGAGAAATAAAAGATCCTTTTGAGCTAAAGTTTTCAAAGATTTTAACTGTCTTTTATATCCCTTGTGATCTCTATGATCCAACGATATTTTAAAATAATCTTTTTAGTTTCCTTATTACTGTAAAAAGAATGCATAGTAGTTTTAGAAAATTTGGAAAATAGAAAAATGTAAGAATTGCATTGATAAATTATACACAATTTTAGAGTGTAGCAAAGCTCTCAAGGAGCAATAAACCTCCAAAAGGAAAATTGATCCTTATGGGTGAAAAGTCTAGAAAAGGAGCAGTGTTTTGGATTAACTGAATGAACATGAGTCTCTTTGTTTATATTATATTTGTAAATTTCCTCATTTCTTCCTGTTGGCTGCCTTTATCTACTGGTGCCCTCATAAAAAGTAGTCATTATAAGCCACAGTATTCTTTTTTAAAAATGTTTATTGATTGATTGATTTTGTGAGAGAGAGAGAGAGAGAGAGAAAGCATAAGTAGGGAAGAGGCAGAGAGAAACAGAGAGAGAGAGAATCCCAAGCAGGCTCCAGGCTCAGTGCAAGCCTGATGGGGGCTCAATCTCATGACTATGAGATCAAGACCTGAAACCAAAATCAAGAGTCAGTCACTTAATCAACTGAGCCACCCATGCACTCCTATAAACCACAATATTCTTTTAAAACTATGTTTATCATGTATATTCAACACCAAGAAATATATTGCTTAAAATGTCTTTTATTCCTACTTGACACATCCCCAAAGGCAAGGGAAATGAAAGCAAAAATGAACTCTTGGGACCTCATCAAGATAAAAAGCTTCTGCACTGCAAAGGAAACAATCAAGAACACTAATAGGCAACTGACAGAATGGGAAAAGATAGTTGCAAATGACATATCAGATAAAGGGCTGGTATCCAAAATCTACAAGGAACTCACCAAACTCCACACCCAAAAACCGAATAACCCAGTGAAGAAATGGGCAGAAAACATGAACAGACACTTCTCCAAAGATGACATCCAGATGGCCTGCAGGCACATGAAACGATGTTCAACATCACGCATCATCAGGGAAACACAAATCAAAACCACACTGAGATACCACCTCATGCCAGTCAGAGTGGCTAAAATGAACAAATCAAGAGACTATAGATGCTGGCGAGGGTGTGGAGAGACGGGCACCCTCCTACACTGTTGGTGGGAATGTAAACTGGTACAGCTGCTCTGGAAAACAGTGTGGAGGTTCCTCCAAAAACTATCCATAGAACTCCCTTACGACCCAGCAATAGCACTGTTAGGGATTTACCCAAGGGATACAGAAGTGCTGATGCATAGGAGCACATGTACCCCTATGTTCCTAGTGCACTGTCAACAATAGCCAAAACACGGAAAGAGCCTAAATGTCCATCACCTGATGAGTGGATCAAGAAGATGTGGTATATACACACAATGGAGTACTACATGGCAATGGGAAAGAATGAAATATGGCCCTTTGTAGGAAAGTGGATGGACCTCGAGGGTGTCATGCTAAGTGAAATAGGTCAGGCAGAGAAGGATAGATACCATATGTTTGCATTCATAGGTCTAACAGGAGAACAGGAGAAACCTAATGGAGGACCAGGGGGAGGGGAAGGGGGAAGGAGAGTTGGGGAGAGAGAGGGATGCAAAACCTGAGAGACTATTGAATACTGAAAATGAACCAAGGGGGAGGGAAAAGGGAGGTGGTGGTGATGGAGGAGGGCACTTGTGGGGAATAGCACTGGGTGTTGTATGGAAACCAATTTGACAATAAACTATTTAAAATAAATAAATAAATAAATAAAATAAAATGTCTTTTATTAAACTGGTTGGCTAGTTCATGATGGGCAGTAGCCATAAACTAGATGCTGGTATCAGAACACCTTCAGTGCACTGACTTTCTGTTGGTAAATGAGATTATCTCCATAGTAGCAGCATTTATAGATTCACTAATGTGAGAAAGAATCAAATTATAGCAGAGCCAAGAATCAAGAAGTCATGGACAGGGACAGTTAAGAATGTCAGAGCACAAGTGTCCTAATAAATGGGTCAAGTAGTTAAAGATTAAGTGAGCTAATCTTTAAAGCTGAGAACTAAGGTAAAAAATAAAATCATATAAGGATATTTAACCTGAGGCTTCATTTAATAGATGAAAAATCAGGTTTGAATTGGATCCGAGGGAGAGAGTCTTAGGCTGACGGTATTGTATCAGGTGAAGCCACTGTAAATGGAGAGACTGCGCAAGCCAAAAGCATAATCCATTGTCAGTTTGATAGGGAGTTCCCATAGAAATTCAAACACGAACAGAAATTGCCAAGTTATTACACCCAGACAACACCAGCTGATATGCTTTTCCCACATGCAAAATTGTTGAGGAAAAAAAATACTGAATTCAAAAAACTCTTAAACACGTTGATAAGTGGCCACTTAATCTCTTAGTTAGCTTAAAGTGACTTTTTTCCCCCTAGACATGTGTGTTCATAGATATACAATCTCATGATTCTGACTTGTAAAAATGCCCTAAATCCAGTGACAGATCCAAAAACCCATCACAGTTTGGTCAGGGGATCCTAATGTGAACGTGTATTTCCTACATATGTTCTTTTTCCATTTATTAAGGAGGAGCAATACCACATGCTCTAGCCTTTCTGTCAATGTGTAAGAAGACCTCAATGAATGTTTTGAGTGAATTGTGAGATTAAAGAACAGAACAGAGAAGATATAGAACCATCAAAGTGTTCACTTGCAAACTACAGAAATTCATTTTTTTCTAAGGAGAAAGTGGATTAATTGGGAGAGTACCAAGCAGCTCACAAAATTAACTAATGGCTGGAGACTTAAAGGTCAGGAAACAAGCCCCATCAAGGCAAGTTGATTTCATGGGTAGAGGACACCATAGGAACATCCTAGTTATTCTGGTGAGAAAACCACCATTATTGCTGCTCACAAACAGCCTCCAGAGTGTCGCTTCCCATATATTTTGCATAAATGTCCCCAGATTTTCTAAATTCCAGATATGAGGATCCAGCTGATGAAGCCCAGGCTTAAACTGCCAAGGGGGGGATGGGGAGAGAATTTCTAATATCCATGCCAACTTGAAGTTTCCACAGTGAGAAGCGAGGTCTTTGTCTAAAAATTCCCTCAAAATACAGTCTTGGATGTGCATGGACAAAAATGACAATAAGAGAAACACTTATATTTATGTGTCCATATTATGTCCCAGGCTTTGTTTTAAGTCTTTCACATGCACTATATTTCGAATCCTCACTAACTTTTATGACTCTGTGAAGTAATTAGTATCCCCATCTATCAGAGAACAAAACCAATCACAGAATTTGACTTACCCAAGTTCATATACCAAGTAAACATTTTACCTGGGATAAGAAGCCAGGCAGGCTGGATTCAAGGTCTGAATACTAAGAACTGATCTATATTACCACATGCCCCAAAATGCTTTCAAACATCTCCTTTCCTAGCTGGTTGTCATACCTAAAGTTTCAGAGAATAGTTTTTATCCTTTGGGCTGTAATCTTCTAATAAGAATCTTTAGTAATCCTTTATTAATATATCAAAATATATGGTCTATCTATAGTATGAAATATCTTTTACCATCTCAAAAAATAAAGAGGGGGCACATGGGTAGATCAGTCGGTTGAGAATCCAACTACAGCTCAGGTCACGATCTTAGGGTTGATGAGTTTGAGCCCTGCACTGGTTCTCATTGCTGTCATTGCAGATCCTGATTTGGATCCTCTGTCCCCCTCTCTCTCTGTCCCACCCCTGCTTGTGCCCTCTCTATCTCAAAAATAAATAAACCTTAAAAAATAAAAAGATAGGAGAATACTATCAATGGTATTATAAGTGTTGTATGGTGACAGATGAGAGTTATATTGGTGGTGAGCACCACACAACATACAGAGTTGTCGAATCACTAGGTTACATACCTGAAACTAATGTACTATTGTGTGCCAATTATGCCTCAAATAAATAAATAAATAAATAAAGAGGTAAAACTTATACTCTAAGACATATAGTTAAGTTTTTAATCAAAGAGTATGGAGGCATTTGGATGACTCCATCAGTTGAGCATCTGATGCTTGATTTCAGCTCAAGTCATGATCCCAGGGTTGTGGAATTGAGCCCTGCATGGAGCTACCTGCTGAACCTGGAACCTGCTTAAGGTTCTCTCTAAAAACTTTTATACTGTGATGCATATATTTAGAAAATAAGACCTATGTATATAAAACATATTTCCATATAATTATAAAAACATATATATATATGAAGGGGGCCAGAAAGATGAACATGAAACTATTGATATGGGAGTAGGGGTGAATGGGTAGATGTTCCATGCAGTATGAATCATTTTTAAAAGGACAAATTTGGGGGCGCCTGGGTGGCTCAGTCGGTTAAGCCTCCGACTTCGACTCAGGTCAGATCTCACGTTCGTGGGTTCAAGCCTCGCGTCAGGCTCTGTGCTGACAGCTAGCTCAGAGCCTGGAGCCTGCTTCCGGTTCTGTGTCTCCTTCTCTCTCTGCCCCTCCCCCTCTCATGCTCTGTCTCTGTCTGTATCAAAAATAAATAAAACATTAAAAAAATTTTAAAGGACAAATTTGTTTATAGCTTTTATAATTTAAAAACTAAAATATATAATATAATTATATAATATAAATATACATACATATGTACATATAAAATGGTTTATATTTCTGTGAAGGGGAGCACTTTTTCTAGGATGTGGTAATACCTGAGAGACTAGGTAGAAGAGAACCAAGGTTGGTGAGCCAAAGAAAAAGAACAACAATTTCAGAGTCAGACAGACTTTTATTTTAATTTGGGTCCTGGAATTTTCTAAATGGTATTAACTGCAGAAGTCATTTTGTTTCTTGGTTTTCATATTCATACAATGATAATAAGAAACAAACCTACCTTGCTGGACTGTTTTAAGGATTATAATTAGCATGTGTAACGCGCCCGCAGGTATCAGGTGCCAGTATGTGTTAAAAAGCCCACCAAACACTGACTCTAACGACCATTAGTGCCTGAAGCTCAGCAAGCTGAGACACATTGATAAAATGTGGTGGGGAGAGAGACTAAATTCTGGAAGGGGGAAAAAAAATGAAAGAGAAAGGCCTGTTCTATTTTCTGGCAAGGCCTTCGGTTCCACCCTTATCTTTGAAAAACAGCCTGCTCAAGACCATGCCTGGTTTACATGACTTCCCTTTCATTTAAGCTGTACACTCCCTTGGGCCCAACGGCCAGCATACTAATAGGGTGGGATCTCCCTGGAACCCAGATGCAAATTTCTGTCCCCTGCCCTCCTCCTCTACAATCTTCTTTCTCTTTTGTCCCTTATATTAATTTTGTACAGTGGGATAGCAGCTACCACAGTCATTTTATTAATGAATTTAGGGAAACATGTATGGGATCTAATCCTTTCTTGGCAAGACTGTGGAGAGTGAATATTTTTAAACATTAAAACTCTTCTCTACCTTAACCAAGTAACCAAGGTTAACAGCAGTAATAAAACATATCAATATCATGCACTCTCTGGTATAGTAGGATGAGAAGAGCATTTCATCTCTGCAGTATTTAACCCTAAAGTCCATAACTCCAAATTAGTTGTGAGTAAACATCAGACAAACCCAAATTGAAGGGCATTCTACAAAATATCTGACCAGTACCCCTCAAAACCATCAAGGTCAAGCAAGACAAGGAGTGACTGAGAAGCTGTCAAAGATTGCAGGAGACCAAGAAGCCATGAATGCAACATGGATCCTGGATCAAACCCTGGAACAGAAAGAGGACAGGACACTAGTGAAAATGTCTGAAGTTTAGTTAATATTTTGTCAGTGGTTATTTCCTGGTTGTGGTCAGTATACTATGATTATGTTAAATATTAACATTAGAAGAAGCTGGATGAAAAATAATAAGGAACACTCTGTTATCTCTGAAACTCTTCTGTAAACATAAAATTATTCAATATAAATTATTTTAAAAATTTTCTTATTCCTAATGTTGGTAGGTTTTTCACCATTTTGATGACTTTTTATTTAAGTATTGTCTTCATTTCTACAATTTAGTGTACTTTGATACAGAAGTTTCAAATTTTTCTAAGAAAAAAAAACTGCTCCATACATTTGTACTTTGGTAGCTCTTTAATAACCTAGATTTCTTATCTCTTTAAGATTTATAAAGTGCCTTCACTCCTAGTCTCTCTCCTAGTCTTTACAACAACTGCTTGAGATGGACGAGAATTGTCACTGCCACATTAAAAATGAAAAAAGAAAACAGTGACCAGAGACAGTTTAAGATATTCGTTTTATGATATATGAGTTAGTGACAGAGTCTTGTCAAGAACCTGAATCAGTGCAATTCAGCAACACTTAAAAAATTACCTGAAGAGCAAAGAATCTGAAAAGAAGTTACTTCAGGTAAGAATTCAAATGGTCAAAAAGGCATATGAAAAGATGCTCAACATTATTCATCATGAGGGAAATGCAAAGCACAACCACAATGACATACCACTTCACACCCACTAGAATGTCTAGATCAAAAAGTCAGATAACAGCAAGAATTGGTGAGGATGTGGAGAAATCAGAACCTTCACACACTGCTAGTAGAAATATAAAATGGTGCAGTCACTTTGGAAAACCATCTGGAAGTTCCTCAATCTTGGAATTATAGGACCTAGAAACACCACACCTCAAAGTATACGCCAAAAGGAATGAAAATATGTCTTCACCAAAAACTAACACATGACTATTCATAGCAGAATTATTCAGAATGGTCCAAAGTTGGAAACAATCAAAATCTCTGTCAATGGACAAATAGATCAACAAAATATGGGACAGCCATACAATGGAATATGAATTGTTCACGGGAAGGAACGAAGTACTGAAATATGCCATAGCATAAGTGAAACTTGAAAACACTGTGCTAAGTAAGCCAGTCACAAAAGACTTCATGTTATATGATTCCACTCCTATGAAAGTCCAGAATAGGGAAATCAACAAAGACAGAAAGTAGATTGGTGGTTGCTTAGGGCTGGAAACAGAGTGTGAGGATAGAAGAGTGATTGCTAAAGTGTATGGGATTCTTTTTGAGGTGAAAAAAATGTTCTAAAATTGACTGCAATGATGGTTTCATCTTTGGTAAATATACTAAAAATAATTAAATTGTACACTTTCCTTGTGGGGGGAGAGAAAGAGAAGGAGAACACACACGCACAAGAACATGAGCGGAGGAGAGGGAGTGGGCAGAGAGAGTGAGGCAGAGAAACAGACTCCACCCTTAGCAAGGAGCCCAACGTGGGGCTCCATCCTACCACGCTGGGATCATGATCTGAGCCAACCAAGAGTTGGACATTTAACCAACTAAGCCTCTTAGGTGACCCAAGTTATACACTTCTAAATGAGTGAATTATATGGAATATGAATTATATCTCAATAAAGCTGTTTAAATAAATTAAAAAGGTCAGGCCAGACATAAAGAATGAATAAAATAGCTGCCTTCTCTTAGGAGGTGCGAATCTAGTAGAGGAGGGAAAAGATAATAGCAAACATTCATGTTAAAGGTGCTGTCCAGGATTTAAACCAGCATTTTTTTTTTTTACTACATAATATAAGACAAACAGTTAGGTAGGTCAGGCACTTTTCAAACTGGGAAAGCACTTTACATGCTAAATGTAAGATCTGTTCAATCTAACAACATCAGACCAAAAAAACAGTGAAAGGAGGAGACATTAGTCATTTACTTAATAAAAAGCTTATCTCAACAATAATCTTGGAACTGTTACATCTACATCTTACTTTTGCTATAGGCAAGATCTCTCATTCTCAACATTTTGGAAATGTGAATGTCAAGGAGTGACCCACTCCAAAGGGGACGTGTTTATAGAATGTCAATGATGCCTCAACACTTGTGATAACAATCAGATTTGAAGATGCTTTGTACCTGACCATAGGTTGATGAGATTTGTCCATTTAATATGTGTGGGGGGGGGGGGAGTAAATACATGTTAGTGATCCCCAATCTATCCAGAGTAAAAAATACATTAAGTAGACATGTAAGCATATTAAAAACTATGTAATGTGGACTATAAATGTATATATAGCAGCCCCCAACAGAATAGAGATGTAGCTTCCATATCGTTTGCCTTGAAAAGTACATAGGACCCATTTTTTTCTCAGTCTATGAAATTTGAAGTTCATGTTGATTTTAACATTCTACAAGAAAGCCACTACATCTTAGGGACAAAGTTTGAGGGCATCTATATGCAAATAACTATATGCAAATACAAAACATTCTCTATTGTCTATATTTATCCTGGTTAGGAAAAAGAGTGTTCCAAGTAAGAAGTTTGATATCTATCTTAATTTAATAGAACTTTCCAACTTGAAGTAAATTGTAAAATAAAATACAATAAGCAAAAAACAGAGCTAAAATAAAAAAAGCCTTTCTATGATATTTCAGAAGTGTCTTTGATGATAGTTTCAGTATCTTGAGATCAGTGTGAACATAAATTATCTTACATAAAAAAAAACAAAATGGAATATCTCAAAGAAGGGATATATAGGATGTTTCTCAAACCTGTATTTGGCCTGCTCTGCCTTCTACTTGCTGTGCAACATTTAGCAAGTTGCATAAATTCTCTGGGCCTCAAATTTATCATGTCTATAGAGTTCTCTTCTAACTTGGCAAAATTATATTTACTGTCTTCACTAATGATCATCACTTCATAGGCTCTCTAGCTATTATGCAAAGCTGGTCATATAGGGGGTATGGAATCAACTTGTCTAAAAAGTACAGGGTCTCCTAGGAGGATTTTGACAATATTCCTCGATTTCCTGGGATTCAGAGTTAAGGAGATTTCTTGTTATAGACTAAGGTGTCTGTGAGAGTTACCAGGAACAAGAAATGATAAGGAAACTTGTGGGGTACCTGGATGGCTTAGTTGGTTAAGCAATCAACTCTTGATTTCAGCTCAGGTCATGATCTCACAGTTTGTGAGTTCAAGCCCTGAGTTGAACTCCTCACTGACAGCATAGAGCCTGCTTAGGATTCTCTCTCTCCCTCTCTCTACCCTCCCCTTCTAGCACGCACACACACACACACACACATACACACACACACACACACACTCCCTCTCTCTCTCTCTCTCTCTCTTTCTCTCTCTCAAAATAAATAAACTTAAAAAAGAAGGAAATGCTAAGGAAACTCATAAGGTAAAATTACATTGAAGAAAAGGGGAAGTAAGGCCAAATTTAAAACAGACATGTTCAACCTGGGGCCTCATGAATAGAATTCATGTTCATACATTTAAATAGGGAAAATGCATTTAACTGAAATTTAGTATTTCCATTGTAAGCATACATTAGTGGTTTTATGATTTTGTGACCAATAGAAATCACAGATAATTTTCTCTATTATACTTTTTCCAGATATCTTAAAATGAGCAATAACTATTAACACTCATTATTCCTATTTTTAAATTATACTAATTAGTAGAAATGCCACTGAATCTTGTTGTTTTGTGCATTAAAAGAAGTGTCTATATCAGACTTTTGGATTTTATTGTATTTTGATCGACAAATTTTAGTATGACTAGTTTCCTTAGTAATTCTTTGTATTTTATTTTTGTCTTTAAGAAATATTTTGAGAAGGTGTTCAAAGTGTCCAGAGCAAAAAAAAAAAAAAAAAATGTTAAGAACCTCTGGCTTACAACAAGAACCTAAGCTTTGGACAGCTACTCTGGGTAGGCTGGGGCTCACTCCTCTGGTCCTGTAACCCAACTCAGCCATAGTGTTCTAGGAAATAATGCTGAATACAGCCATGCAGGCTATGAGAAAGCCATAGAGGAGAGCATAAGGCCTCCAACAATAGCCCTGAGAAGGGGGAAAGAGCCTTTATGGGAATGAGAAGAACTTTTCCTTTATTAGATACCAAACAGTAGCGAAAAAATGTTCCAATCTGCACTTGGGAAGAGAAGTTGAACTGATCATCCCACTGGATGAAAAAAAGCCCACGGTCTCTTTTGGGAAATAAAACATTAAAGAAGCACCAAAAGGCAGTCACTGGACTTCATATCAGGGTGGCAGTGGGTGTTTGAGTAACAATTTAAATATTTTAAGTCAGTGGCGCAAGTTCTTTTTGTGAAATAGAGAATATATCCATTTATGGTGGGCCCCAATGCAGTGGATAAATAGGCACTAACTCTGAGTCCAGAATACAGAAAATGCTGAAAACCTTTTAGCACTTTTATTGTCCAAAGTCCCCTTGTTGTGGATCTGCATAAATGGAGAGAAAGAAATTTAAGAGCAGTAGTAGTCCTATTTCAATCAGTTTTTCTAACAAAAATAGGAAAACTCAAATTAAAGTTCCTAATAATTACCATTATCCCAGTTTACACATATGCAGAAATTAAGATAAAGAAATTGTCACTTTTCTGAAGCCGCACAGAAAATGATGATCAACCTAGGATGAGGACATGGCCTACCCATTAAAGAGAGCCGCCTCCAGTCGATTACACTAATCCTAATCTCCAGCCTGTTTTCTTTGTGGTTAAACACTGTCAAGAGACTTTTCTAAGAGCTGTTATGACATTTAAGGTCACGACCTTGGGTCTTGTTTGCATACATGCCAGATCTTTGGTCTAACCATGTGTCATAGTTTGAGCTCGACCTTCAGTTTTGCTCAAACCACAGAGATCCCGATGATGACCCCTTACTGACTGGAATATTAAGAGAGCAAATAGCGACAGTGTAGGTAACTGTTGTGAATTCTACATACCCATAAATACAGCTCCTTACGGTGAGCTTGTCCCTATCTCCCTCCCTCACACCCCTCGAATTGTCTTCTGAGCTTTCTTCTTCCTTCAAAATTTCTTTTAATTTAATTAATTCAAATGATATTTATGGATTGTCCACTGTGTGCTTGGCATGGTATTGACTCTGGAAAACAAAAGACAGGCTAAAGAGACAACGCTTCCGTCCTCGGGGAGCAACAGAACAGTGGGGGGGAGGAGCCATTTTTTAATTGTAATAAAAACAACAAACACCACAGAAACAGCACATATAACCCACTATGAGAAGTTACATGAAAGAGAAGACCACAATTTAATGAGCTCTACTAATGAGAAGCTGAATTCAAATGGGAGATTGAGGAAGGCTTTGTTGAGGAAGTTACTTTTTATCTGAGAAACGAAGGTTGATAAGTGTGAGGTATGGGGAAAAATATGTGAAAAAGGTGTTTCATTTAGAACAGTGTGAGTTAAGAGCTAAAAGAAAAAATAACTATGTTTCCAAATTATATGTGATTCGGCTTATTTCAGTGCAAAGGTTCAGAAGATGGGCGACGGATCTGAACTCCTCAATGGCCAATACTGCAGTATATCTACTATATTTCATCATTTTTAAATAGTCTAAAAGCCATTTTGATTTATGGTATTTTTTTTAATCTCCTCTTACACTTTGTTACTTTGTTTTTTACAGCCTGGTGTATAGTTTATCAACATAAATGCTTTGCATTAATGATTTGCTGGCGTCCTCATGAATGCTCTTTGGGCCACTGCAAAACCAGAAATCAAAGTGTGGCATAGACACATGTATTCCCATAGCTGAGTATGTGAACCCACTCCTTCCATGCCATCCTGTAAGGAACAATGGACATGGCCATTTCCCAAGTCTTTGGATTGTAGATTTATAAAATGCCAAAATCCCTTAGTCCTAATATCTCATGTTCTATTGTGGACAAATGGAGCAGAAAAACAAAAACAAAACAAAATAAACTTGTTGCTTTCTTTTATAAACATTTGTTGTGATATAGAATTTGGCCTGGCAGTCATTTGCACTTATATTCTGAGTAGAATCTTTTGGCAATGGGACTTACTAAAAGAATTTTATTTAACTGCTAGCCCTAAGTTCTCAAAGTTCTCTATTCTGCTATGAGAAAAATTTCAAGATAGAGGCAAGAACTGTCATGGTATTTTTTTAATTACTTGGCATCTTATTTACAGGTGACTCTTTGTCAAGAGCATGGATTAACTATGCTCCTGTTTAAGTTTGTTCTCTTCTTTTCTAAGACTAAGATATATGTCAACATATTTGTGTTCTATATTTTCATTTGTAAAACTGAGTATGGATTCAAGAAAAACATTGCTCTAAACAAGCAAAACCGCCTCTTACAGTGCTATCTATATATTCTACGTTGCCCATTGGCTAATATCCAACATCTAGTATCCTTAATATTGAATGCAAGGCCTCTTACCACCCAGTTTAGCTTTATCCCCAGACACTTTTTTCTCTCCTATATGCTAGCTTTGCATAACTAATAACTAGTCCTCAAATATTCCATGTTTTTCTAAGCCTATGCTAGTCTATCTGTCCTGTTAATAAAGCTTATTTATTTTTTAATATCCCTGTCAATATTATTTTATGTGCTAGTGTTCTTAGCCCAAGCCTGAATAAATTGCTGCCTTAGGTATGTTCCCTAATACTTTTGTAACCACTATTATAATACCTGTTTTTACACAATCATTTGCTTATATTTCTGGAAGTTAATAGATCCCGTCTATATTTTGGAGTTCTGTGTCTCCTACAGCGCCTAGCTCTGTGCCTGTCATACAATAAGCAGTGAAGTCTGTTGAATTACATTAAATAAGATTCTAGACACTTCTGTGCACTAGATCATTTCCTTCACCTGGCTTCTTCCAATATACATCGTATATTCTTCAAACCAACATTCAGAGTGATCTGATTACAGAGCATAGTTCTCCCCAAGAAGTGGGGGTGTTTTCATCAGTCTCGCCCATTTTTTTTCTTGCAGTGTCATTGAGTGAGTTGAACATACAGCCTCATTTCCACAGACAGAGCAGTCTCTCTGTTCTTATCAACCTCCCACAGCCTGTGAAGCCCTCAGTGTGCCTCTGTCCTTTGCCACAAACATGAGGCTCAAATTCCCTATGGTGGCCTTTGCCTTGGAGGTTGCCATGATTGTTTTATTTGGAATCTTTGTCAAGTATGATATAGAGCAGATGGATCTCCGTCAGCCCAACACCACCAACTCAACAGAATTGGACCGATACCTTGAGTTGCATTCTTGTAAGTAGGCAATCTACTTCTTATTACACATTTTGGGGGTTTTAGAATGTGAACTCATTTTGGAGACTTAGAATGTAAACTCTTTGAATTCTGTAATGACTTAAGTGTCACAGTGGAGCACCCTATAGAATTTATGATACTTAGGAGTGTGCTGAGGTATCTGGTCCATGGCAACTAGTCTCTGTAGTTAATGTGTTTGGATAGAATCCGTGTCTATTAAAATATCAGTACAAGAAGACAAAAATTAAAATAATTGATCAATCTTTTGTTTTGACTATATATTAAATGACATTAATTTCCCCTTAAATTGATCCTGAGTTTTGTAAGGTATAAAAATATCACACACCACCCCTCAAAACAACAACACAACAGAGTCAAAGGTAATTTTCAAGGAGAGAGTAGAAACAAAGTGGAGTATTGAGTCTTCATGTGGGGGCCCTAGGGTATAAGAAGTGGTGTTCTCATGGTATAGGAAGTAAACGGATGCACTCTGGGTTTTATAATGCACTAAAAGGAAAGCAATTTGTTCCTTAGCAATGGGAAGAAAAGTGTGAGCAGCTAACATATTTTAAAAGCAGAATCCTTCCCTGGGAATGGTAGCTGTTGAAAAAAAGACATTTAGTTCCAAGTTTGACAGGAAGGCTATAAAATAGTTAATATAACAATAATAATGACCATTAACTGGCTGCCTATTATGAGCCAGGCATATTCATTACATACTTAACCAAGCAGGGGGTGAAAATATATCCCTATTATATACACTGTATTTTTTAATAAGGCACACAGAAATTTATTATTTATTAATTTATTAATGATTTAATTTATTAAATGTTTAAAATAGTAGCGATGCTTATAATAGTTCTATAGCATCTACTGAAGCTTTTTAAAAACCATT
>PJEM01014671.1:15328-33901 GCA_004023845.1 Helogale parvula | reverse complement strand
ATATGCACACACACACACTCATGCACACACACGCACTCATGCACAGGCGTACGCACACTCGTACACACACACGCGCTCATGCACACACCCGCACTCATGCACAGGCGTACGCACACTCGTACACACACACGCACTCATGCACACACCCGCACTCATGCACAGGCGTACGCACACTCGTACACACACACGCGCTCATGCACACACCCGCACTCATGCACAGGCGTACGCACACTCGTACACACACATGCGCTCATGCACACACATGCACGCGTACATCAGGGAAAGCCCAACCCCAGGACACAGCTCCACACACACGTGCAGTGGCTTGGGGTGATCAGCCTTGCTTCTGCCTAGAATAGAAATGGGCCCCTTTGCTCAATGTGGTTCTTGCCACCTCCAGGCCCAAGTGAGACAGAGGCAGGACTTACCTGGGAAATCACAGGGGACTTGTTGTGCTGGTGGCCCTCCCCATCCTCGCCCTTCCCTTCCCCTTGGCTCCTTCAAGGGCCCTGACCGCCAAGGACAAGACCCTCGGAGAAGCTCAGATATAGGCAACTCAGTTCAATGTGGGGGGGGCGGGGAAGGGAGGTGTTCCACCCTTAAGGAATGTTCTACGCATCTATGTTTTATATTAAGAGTGAAGAGAATATAACTCATCCAAAACTGAGCATTTAAAACTTTCCATTCTGTAGAACAGTGAGGGGGAGGGGGTGGGAATAGGAAAAGGGGAGGGGATGTGGGATACAAGGGGTTAAACAGGAAGAACAGAGTGTATCAGGCGGTGTCAGGCAGGAAAACAGGAAGCATCCCGTTCCTGTTTTAAGAGGATTTAACACAGGGAACAAGGTGCTTATGAAGCATGGCCGGAGGGGCAAAGGCTGGAGGTCCCCAGCGACTCCCAGGCTTACACAGTTTTCAGAGCACGGCGAGCTGTCGCTGCCACCCCAGCTGACAGCCCAGGAACCGCCAGAAGTGGTCTGAGCTGCCTGCAGCCCTCAGGGGGGTGACTTGGAGGACACAACCTCATCCCCTGAAGCCGGCGTGCCAGGCCTCCTGGGGGCAGAGTCATGAGGCTCCTGCCTCGTCCACATGTCACAGAGATGCAGCTCACGGAGGGCGCTCCAAGCGTGTCAGGAGCTCTCCTGGCAAGACTGGTCTAGGCTTCCAGTCCCTTCCAGACAGCAGAGAATATAGAAGGGGGTGCCTGGAGTGTCCGGTGCCAGCAGAAAAGAGAAGCAGAGGGAGAGAAGGAAAGACAAGCAGATGATATGGAGAGCCAGGAGAAGAAGGAAGGTTCCAATTGGGCAGACAAGTGAGGCCTGGGAGGGAGCAGTAGAGACAGGGGTGAGATGGGAGAGACGGAGGACAAGGCAGAAATCAGTAGATCAGCACAGAAGGAAGAGGAAGGTCCGGGGGAGTGGGCGATGGAACCCTGTCATCGGAAATCCACAACCACCAGAAACCTCTACTTGCTCAACACTGATACTGGGCCTGCAACTCTCAGACTTCATCGTGCATAAAAATCACCTGGGTAACATTTTTAAAAGCTTCAGAATTCTGATCCAGAAAGTCTAGGGCTAGACCTGGGAATCTGCTTTTATTTAAAGCTCCCACAGTGATGCCTGTGGTCCTTGGGTGACATTTCAGATGCCACTGCTTTTGTAACGCCACCGAGTGATGGAAATGCTCTTGGCTGCAGCTGCCCAGGGAGCCCTGAGATGCCGGATGGATTCCAACTTAACGCCTCCCACCTGCACCCCTCCAGCCACACTCCGCTGTCGGTGGATCTCCAGGAGTCCCTCCTCCCCCCTCCCAGCTGCCTTCTCCGCTTCCAGCTCCCCGGAGAACTGATGTCCTGCTTTATTTTTACCTCCAAACAAGCTAATTAAACAATAATCCTAGAAGAATCCATCACTCTGACAAGGCTGTTGATTAACCATCCCCCAGCCAAGCCAAAAGTGCTTAATATCCCCGCAGAATGGTCAATAGCAAGTACAGCAGCCCTGGGCTGCGGCAAGGCAGGTGATGGCTGTATCGGAGAAGGCAGATGCAGAACGGGTGATTGGGCCCGACTTTGCAGCCTGGCGGAGGACAGAGGAGAGGCAGGGGACTGGCTTGAGGCCCCACAGGCTGAGCCATCTCTAACAAGATTCTAGACCGTTCTTTCTAAGACCACACGGTGCCCCCAGAGAGTTCCTAGAGTTATGAACAACTCTTGGACCACGGAGAAGAGCTGATGGAAGGGGGGTTGGACCCGGAGACATAATTCTCCAGCTTTATAGCTATGCCAATTATATAGCTGCTGGAGAGAGAGCGGAGACAGGCAGAACGATGAAATCACTGCCTTTGAGAGATCATTTCAAGTCTAGACGATATATCTTTCTCTTTTCCACTTAGACTCTCACTGTAAACACCCCCCTATTCCCCTAAAAGATTTACTTTCTTCAGCACTGGGAAAATACTCTTGGCGACCACGCAGGATGTGATAAGACACTGCCCCCTGGTGGTCACGGTGGTTGCAGCTCCGAAGCATCCACCTTCCGAAGGCTCCTTCCTTCTCCGGTAGTAGCGCGGAGCTCCCAGGCAGCCCGCCCCAAGCAGGCACCATCTGAACTGCGACATCCGTGGAATTGTCCCACCATCTGTCTGACTCCATTGTGGCCTGAATGCTGGTCTCCTTCTGCCGTGTTTTGCATAAAGAGTAGATGATGTTGGCAAATACTCTGGGCCAGGGGGAAGGAAACTGATCCCCGTCGGGCCAACCACCTTGCTTTTTGGTCACTGACATACCATACCGTCTCCCATCTTTAAGTGTATCCAATTTGGTTGACCCACAAAGAAAAGAAAACAGCATATAGTAGGTGCTCAGTACATGCTAGCGAGAATGAACGAGTGAAAATATGTAAAGAAAGGGATCACAGTGGAGTAGACAGAGCACTGGACAAGCACTCTGGAGGGTAAGGCTCAAGTTCTGGTTCTGCCACCAACCCGCTGCGTGTGTTTCAGGCCGTCTCTTTCTGGGCCTCCTTCGCTAAAATGAAGAGGCTGAAGTTGGAGGTCTCTTAGGTCCCTTCCACATCACAAACTCAGAGGAGCTGAGTCCTAATGATTCTACTGCATAATCATGATTAAAGGGCAGCTATTAGCCAGGAGAAAAGGAGGCTGTGGCAGCAACAGCCCTTACTGGGACTCACTCTCTGGAGAAATAAACTGAACAGTGCTCTCCTCCCTTGGCCTGGGAATCACTGCTTCTCTACATTTGTGATCAAATTCAAAAGCCCCTTTATTCTCCTGGGGTTGGCCATTAGCATCGGTATTGCCCTGGGAAGATGGAGTCAGGCCACAGTGGGGCCGCTGATGCTGGTGGGACAGTGACACCTAGTGGCCAAGTCCACTAGTCACAGCCCAGGTCTGCCGCTCAGCACTTGCCAAGCACCCTACTCCCCACGGCGAAATAGTAACCACAGCGCAAGTGAAGAAGGGCCCTGGGTTATCGTCTCAGTCTTTCAACTGTCTCTCCATCTGACCTTAGTTTCTTCAAGTAGGAGTTTGGCTTTTATGTCCTTCTTCCAACTGCCTTGTCTTCTGAGACTCTGAGACCTCACGGCTTATGGCTTATAGTCAGGGATCCTAGGTCCACACAATGGGCAGGATGTCCCTACTGGAAAGACACAGCCCAGAGTTCTCCACTGGAGCCCTGGGGTTCCCCCGACATGATCATGCCCAGTCCGGCCGCACACCCACCTCCACGCAGCCATGAGACAGGACCGCACAGCCAGGCCACTGGCTGCAGACGTTCCATGCCAAGGATGTCTCCATCTGACTGCCAACAGCTGGGGTGGGGAAATGTAATGGAACCATCCAGAAAGAAACCTTGTTGAGCTAACTTTGCTGGGATCAGGGGCAGCTCTCCTGGTTTTGTCCATTTTGGGTGCCAGAATCTTGCCCCATTGGTGGGGTCCATGGGGTTCATGTATCCCTAAAGATAAATGCAGATGGATTCCCCTTACCACACTTCCCTCCCTATACTGATTCCACAAACCACAAAGTGTGGGAAATGGATTTTGTGCAGAAGCTTCAGGACCGCCCCGCCAGGCCCAGGGGTTCACGCTATTTTGGCAAGGCTGGGGATAAAGAGGCTGAGTGTGGTTGGGTCTTTCCAGAGTCCCACATTATTTCTGATACTGGAAGAACTGGGCTCCCGCCTCTTGAACCATGTTCCTTATCACCAATTTTTGGCCTTTGGCTTATTGATTTTTCTCAAAGTAGAGTCTTTGAGTGGTATGTGATTTCCACAGAAGATCTTGTTTTTTCCCCAATAGGCAAGCTGAGAAAAATGCTAGACATGGCTGTGTCTGTTCTGTTTACTCCTCACAGCTTCCCCTACACTGTCCCCAGGAGGTATACCAAGGTGGCGCTCTGGAATCCCTTGGAAAAGGAAGTCACTGGTTCAGGTTGGGGATGCATCTTCTAGAGTTGTCACAGCTTCTGGTGGTGAGTGATAATCTTCCCCGGTCATTAAATAGTGGACGTGAAAATACTGCTTTGGAGATGGAGAGCAGGTGAACTGTCAAAACACCTACTATCTATTAGTCAGGGTTCAATCAGGAGACAAAAATCACACCTGCTGTTTGTATAGGGAAAATTTAATACAAAGAACTATTAGCTAGTAAAAGGCAGCTAACTACTAAAAGAGGCAATAGAGGACTCTAAGGAAGACAGGTGCAGAAGATGCAGGAAGCAGCCGCCACCTCTAGGGCTGAGGGAGGTTACCCCAAGAAGGAATGAAGAAGTTGGATGAGATTTAGACCACTGCTGGAGAGAGTGCGGTTGCAGCCCATTGGATGGTGAAGTTCACTGGGACACCAGCGGGCTGGAGTGGAGCGCAGGAGGCCCCTTTCTGGGTGCCGAGAAAACTCCATGGAGAGAGCACCCCTGAGTGAGGGGGCCCAGATGCTACCAGCAGTCACCTTGGAGGAAGAAAAAAAAAAGCACCCTGGAGCCAGGAGGGGGAGCTCTTGTGCCGTATGCCTTGCAGTGTCCCTCTAGCGCCCTCTGCTGGCCAAGTCTAGCATTGCACCAGCTGAGACCCCTTAACAGGGTCCAGTGTTACAAAGAAAGGCAAAGAAGCCAGGGTTTGGGGTTAGACAGCTACTCCGTGCCAGGCCCTGTGTGGTGCATGTCCCTCATGAATTCCATGTAATTTCAAGCATCATTCTTTGAAATAGATAGCAGCATTCCCATTTTAATATTGAAAAGGCCCTGAGAAGCCAGGAGTACATGGAGAAGGATATGCACTAATATATATGACGGAGCTGGTGTTTAAACGGATGTGTGTGTGACTCTAAAGTCTGGGTTTCTCCACCATGCTAACAGCGCCTCCTTCTGTAAAGGAAAGAGGACAGTATGGTCCTATTCTCCTTCCGCATTCTTCTCAGACTCTCTCCCTAGAAGCAGAGATTCCCAAACCAGAGACACAGGGAGAGCTGGTGAGAATGGGCCCACGTCTGCACTTCCCAATTTAATAGCCTGGGAGAGCAGGCTGGACTGGACATCCTACAAACTCCCCAGAAGGTCTGGTGCACACCAGGAGAGGAGCGTCACCTACACTGGACCAGAGACAGAAAGTGAGGCGCCGCCTGTCCTTCGATGGGGGAGGGGGCCTTCCTGCTAACAAGCTCCTCGGCCCCAGCACCCCGTGGAGAGGTCAAAATTGATACCTGGTTCCTGAAATGAAAATCAAATAAGGCTCATGGATCTGCTTCATGGGTGATGAAGTTGTAATGGCCGTAACCGAGGCAGGATTGATTCCTCTGTGTCAGCTGGATAATTGGAGGCTGGGCTCCGGGACTCCGTGGGCCCTCTGTCTAGCAGCCCCTTCGGGCATCTTTTCCAGATGGGAGGTATTTCCGAGCTAGAACTTGCCAGAGGTCATCCCGTCTGGCTCGTGAACAAGACCCCCCCCCCCCCCCCCCCCGCCATTCTCGAGCCCCGGGAGCTCTGCACCTTCATCGCCAACCCTTAAACCTTCTCGTGAGACAAAGACCCACAACTGTCAGATGAGGACGCTAAGGGTCTTGCCCACCGCCACACCGATACAAGAGGCAGAGCTGCAATCCGGAAGCCCGGGTGTCACTCCAAGGCCAGCTCTTTCTGGGAGCCCACGGAGCTCCGGGAGAGAAGGCAGCTCCCAGCTTGGGGTCCTGCCAGGGGAGAGCCAGGCCAGTCCTGAGAGGGGCCAAGGGTTCGCCGCCCTGGGAGGGCTGGTTGGGCGCAGCCCAGGAGGCCCCGGAAGGGCCCCGGTAGGGAGAACACTGACGTTACAAAATCTGATCGATCCTTCTGAGAAATGGCCACCTGTGAAATCACATCTAGGAAGCGGGGAATTCAGACACGTCTCAAGTACCAGCCTGTGTAATCCCACAAACGATGAGAACAGCTGAAACTGCTCTCCCGGCCCCACCCCCCACCCCCAGGCCACGTGCCCAACCAGCGCAAGACGCAAGGCGTCTCCAATCGGCTGACTTGGGCTTTGGCGCGTTGGTGGCCCCGCCAGCTCCGCGCGCTCTGGCTTCTCTCCAGCGCCACCTCTGCCACACAGGGCGCCTTCTGCAGGAGGCCGTGTGGCCCGGTGTGGAGGGAACAGACTAGGCCCAGATGCCCACCACCTCTCCACTGGCACGATCCTCACCCTCTGGGCCCAGCTGCCTTCGTCCGGAAACAGGCACTTTAAAGTACCACCTCTGGTCCAAACTCGGAAAAGGTAGGCTTCCAAATCGAGCCCGCGCGTAAACTGTGACCTCGCCAACGAGGGTCCCGCTCTGGTGGGAGATGTTCATGGTGGGGAGGCTGTGCACGTGTGGGGCAGGTATGTGGGGTTTCTGCGAGCCTGAAACTGCTCAAAAAACTGACATCTACTTAAAAGGGAAAAATACTGCCTCTAAGGCTGAGGGAGAGTTAAATTAAGTAAGAGGGTGACGTGAAAGGGCCCGGCCCGTGGGTCCCACAGTGAGGCCCCGGGTAGCTGTGCGAGGGGTCCGTCTGCAGCCCCGGGCAGACCCCAGAGAGCCCCGATGGTGGAAGACTCTCATGTCCGTCATTGCCTCGGCTGCCTGGGGACCCTTCCGGAGGGTGGGGGACAGGTGTACTGAGTGAACTGAGAACTGGGCCAAGTGACCTTGTTAATAAGTCGGGAGACAAGCAGCAAATGCAGCCCAGGGCTGGACATAACAACAGGCCCAGGACTAGGATTTGTGAGATGAGTTTGTCCCCCCTCTCTCTAGAAAACAGTGTTCAGAGCTGAATGAAAGAACAGGAAAGGACTTGGCTATCTGGCAAAAGCACGGTTCTGGCTAGCAACTCCCCTCCTCTAAAATCCTCACTTGCTCCTCAGTGCCATTGCCCACACAGAGGCCTTCCCTCCACCTGCTGGACCCTGCAGCCACTCCGAGTACCATTCGGGGGGTGGAAAGGGAACAGAGGGGTATCAGGAGACCTAAGTCTTTAAAAATATTGTTTAAGGTTTATTTATTTTTGAGAGAGAGAAAGAGAGTGAGTGAGGATGTGCAGAGAGAGAGAGAGAGAGACCCAGAATCCGAAGCAGGCTCCAAGTTCTGAGCTGTCAGCACAGAGCCTGAAGCAGGTCTCGAACTCGCAAACCTCGAGATCATGACCTGAGCTGAAGTCAGACACCCTACTGACTGAGCCACCCAGGAGCCCCAGGAGCCCCAAGTCTTAAACCCAGCTGTGGGGTTGCTCTGTGACCTTGGGAATATGTCTCTTCCTCTATGTGCCTCAGTTTCCCCATCTGAAATCCCTTCCTTCCTTCTTTCACTGAATTCACTACCAAGTGCTGTCAGCCAGAAAACTTCTAAAGTCTCCTTGTGATAGTATTTTCTGTACTTTCTGCATTTTCAGTTCAAATGCTCTGGGAGAAATACCACGCACACAGATACAAAGCATCAACATCAAACTTTTGTTAAGGTTCCCAGAGACATACATTTCCTCCCAGGCTGTGCCTTAGAACCCACATTTCTGAGCACACCTGTAAATGGGGTGCCTGTTTAGAAAACGGCTGGATAACGTTGAAGATGGCAGGGCTATGACCTTGTGCCCACTCTCTATCTAGGGCTGATGGAGGACAAAAGCAGCCGCTTCCTGGCCGCAGCTCTTAATTCCCCTTGAGTCTCTCTCCCTCTTGGACCTGTCCTTCCTGCTGAACCCCCTCCCCTCCCCTGGCCCACAGCCTGTGAGAGGATCGGGAGGTCCTCTTCTGTGGGAAGAGCATGTGGAGCCCAGACAAACATGAGCTTGGCTCCCAACAGATAATGGTGCCAATCCAAGCTCTGCCATGTCCTTGCTGTGTGACTTTGGGAAGTCAGTCAATGTCTCTGAACCTTTGCTGTCCTCTGGTGGAGAGACTAAAATCTTTACCCGACAGGATTGTGATAAGCATTAAGTAAAAGAACACAAGTGCGGTTTCTGGCCACACAAGCAGCAATAGCACTTGAGTCGAGAAGAGATGTTTGGGATCTTGTTCTCGGACGAGATGCTCAGTGGAGGCATGAGGACAGGTGGAGCTCCAGGCCTGATCCCCATCATCAGCCTTACGGGATCTCCCCTCCTCCTTGTGGTCACTTCCTTCCCTATGACCGCCAGGGGGCGGCGTGGGGCCGTGGACCAGAGCCTCCTTCTCTGGCTGTCCCCTCATGGAGAGTCTCCCAAAGATCTTGGCAGCTGTTTATTGAGCTCTTACCGTGCTGCGCGGACCCAAGGTGGGCACAGCTGTCTGCCGTGGGCACAGATGGGGGCATGTGCTGCCCGGCAAGTGCCCTCCAGGTTTGGGGGAGGGAGCGGGGGGGGCCTGGGGTTCAGGAGCTGCACCTGCGCCTGGCCAACTCCCTGAGGCTCAAGGAGGGAAGCGAGTGGGAGCCATGGCCCCGAGCCCCAGGCGGCACTTGTTCCTGACGGTCAAGGCCCCTCTGAGGGGTACCCTCTAAGGGGTGCCGAGAACCCCAGGAACTCATGTCCTCTTGTCTGAGCCTCATCCGACAGGACCCCTGCAGATCCCCAAGTAATCTTTGCCACCAGCAGCTGCAGAGGTTTGTGGGCCAGCTCCTCCAACCTCCAGCTAATCCTCCTCTGACTGAACTCCTCTGGCAAGTGCATTTGTGCTCGATGGCCTCTAATTCCTTCATCCCCACGCGTCCCCTGGGGCAGGCACATGTGCAGATGTGTGTCCTGCCGGGCATGGTGGCCAGTGGGTCTGGGCCAGACGGAGCCTGGGACCACCAGCCTATCCCACTCAGAGTCTGCCTTCCTTTCCTCCCCTCTGTGGGTCTCCCTTGCCAGCTGGCTGAGGAAAAGCCTGAGCCTGTGCCTGGCCATGTGGGGACAGGGCAGCTGGCCTTGTTTGTTTGAAGTTGGAGCCTGGGTCTCCCCCTCTCTTACATGGGGGTGAAAAATCCCCATCTGGGCTTAAGGCAGAGCCTGCGGCTTCACAGGCAGTCAGAATGGGTTAGCTCTGGTTCACCTGGAGTGCCTACCTGCCCCCCCCAACCCCACAGGGACTCCCTAAAGCGCCAGCAGCTCCTCACAGAGCCACTGGCATGAGAAAACCCTGTCTGTTGATCAGGAAACTGGCTCCAAACCATACGCTGCCCAGTGGAAACAGAAAAGCAGTAGGGCAGTATGCGGGGTTGTGTCACCGTGTGGCCGGAAGTGGGGAAAGAATTGCCATATTCTTTGGCCATGACAAGAGATTCCTGAACCGGTAAGAAGGGAGTTGTTACACTGGCTTCCTGTAGAGAGAATTTAGGGGGAGGGGGACTGATCGAGAAAGAGGGAGACTTTTTATTGTATGTTACTGAACACCCATGTGGTAGTTAGTATAGCTTATTCGAAACTTAAATTTAAACATATATATACAAGAATGGGGCGCCCGGGTGGATCAGTCAGTTGAGTATCTGATTCTTGATTTCTGCTCAAGTCATGATCTCATGGTTTGTGAGCCCCATACGGGGCTCCATGCTGACAGTGCAGAGCCTGCTTGGGATTCTGTCTTTTCTTCCTGCCCCGCCTCCACTTGTGCACATGTGCACGCTCTCTCTCTCAAAATAAATAAATAAAAATTTAAAATATATATATATATATACAAGAATAACAAAATGAAACAGTCGCATGAGATAAAAACCAAGACTTGTATTGGTTTATTGCTTTCATTACACAGAGTGATTTCTGCTCTTGAAGAGCCCAACATGTCAAGATGTAAAGTCTATTTTTAAAAAATTTGTTTAATGTTTATTTATTTTTGAGAGAGAGAGTGTGTGTGAGTGGTGGAAGGACAGACTGAGAGAGGGAGACACAGAATCTGAAGCAGGCTCCAGGCTCTGAGCTGTCAGCACAGAGCCTGATGCAGGGCTTGAACCCACAAACCATGAGATCATGACTTGAGCTGAAGTCAGATGCTTAACTGACTGAGTCACACAGGTACCCTGTAAAGTCCATGTTTAAAGATCTAATGCCGCTCAATAAATCAAGCTTCTAGACTTTTAATCTCAAAGGCTGTATGATTGATGCAAAGAGCATCACTCTTATCAAAAAATGGCCAATCTACACAATGACCCCCTTTCTCAAACCCCTCCAAGGACGGAGGTAGAGGGCAGACGTGTAGCTGAAATCTTAGGGAAGACAAGCACCTCTGAGGACAGACAGGACCCAGGTGCTCGCTCACCTGCTGCAGACGTTGGACACTACACAGGCTGGAAGGAACCCGACCAAACTTCTGAACACCAGCTAAAGGCCAAGCGTGGGGCCTGCGTGAAGGTACAGACCCCTCGGGAGGTGCAGACAGGAAGCAGAGACACAGCCGCCTGCCCTTCCTTGACCCTGAACCACACCGGATGCTCACAAGGACTGTGGGCAGGGAGGTGAGGGGAGGCCCAAGCAAACCCCCCAGATCTACTCTGGGGCAGGACAGTGCTTCAGGGAAAGGACGATGCCTACACAGATCCTTCTCCCTGTAGCCCTTGCAAAAAAGAATATAGGCCACTGGGAAAAGGGCAGCAAATGTTGTCACCCTTAGGGCACAGGCGAGGACCCACTGCGTCTGGGAGAAGGGAGAGTAAACCCCGTGCCCCTCACAGAGGGGCAGAAACACACAGTCCCGGATCTAGGGAGGGGGAGGGGCAGGGTCACAGAGGCAGCGCCTCACCAAGACACAGGGAGACCGCACCTGCTTAACACTGAGCTGAGCAGTGCCCCTGACCCCAGCCCACCCCAACCCCCAGGCTAAGGATCAAGAGCAGGAAGAGAAAATTTCTCTGAGAAACAGGCAAGAAGGGAATCCCTGAAGTGGGGGCTTGTGAGGAAGTCACCTCACCCCTAGTCCATCTGGGTGTTTAGTGCACTTACAAGAAGATCCCCTGCAAAATTTCAAAAAGAGATTGAGAAGCTGATGCTCATTTTCTATGGAAACACAAAGCCAAACCCACTTTGAAAAAAGAAAAGCGAAGTTGGAGAAAACACATTATCCAGTTCCAAGACTTACTCGACTCGCTGTAAAGCTGCATAATGGGAAACAGGATGTCCTGTGTAATGCAAGATGCTGAAAGATGGACTCTCCATGCGCAAAGGGGAAAAAAAGGCAAACCGCAAGCTGCATCTCCCACCCTGTGCAAAAATTATCTTGAAAGGGATCAGAGACCTAAATGTAAAACCGAAAATCCTAAAACTTCCAGAAGGAACTTCTAAGAAAGCCTGTGACTTCACTATCTGGAGACAACATGTCCATGATGTAGCTACAGACACCGGAGTCCTGTTTCCATCTCCTACGTCCCTAATTTACTTCCTGGTTGTTGGTTATTTGAATTTAAATGCAGAACTGAAGGTGTCATCCTTGCAGGAGGTCACCACGGTGTCTCTTGAACTTGCCTGGCCATCCGGGATCTTCCCGTAGATTTCTCACCCCCGTGGTGGGCTTGGGGTCAACGAACTTGCCTGGCCATCCGGGATCTTCCTGTAGATTTCTCACCCCCGTGGTGGGCTTGGGGTCAACAGCCAGGGTGCATCTGCCCACAGTCTCACTGGAGCCAGAGAACAAATTGTTAGTGGCAGCCTGGAGCCTCCTACCTGCCCGCAGCCTGGCGGGTCCTTCTCTCCCACCCTCACCGCTTCCCTCATACTAAGTGAGTGTGCAGTGAAGTCGGAAGAAAAATACAAATGATCAAACCCACAATTTCTTCAATGCTTTTCTCTCTATTCCCTCCATCTGCCTTTCGGTCCGTCTGTCTATCACACTAGGTAGTCATGCGTCAACCACAGAAAGTGTTGGAACGGTAATTGTGGAACCGAGACTCTGCATTTCTGCCACACTGTGTGTGTGTGTGTGTGTGTGTGTGTGTGTGTGTGAGAGTGTGAGTGTGTGTGTGTCTGCGTCTGCGTGTGGATGTATGTGTTTGTACAGAAGGGTGAGAGCAGCAGATGAATAGGGAGGGATGAATAGGAATGAGAAGTTTCTTTTCTAGGGAAAGAGCCAGAAATTACATCCGTTCAAAAATACCCTGCCTCTCTCCCAGATAAATATAGCGACATGAGTAGATGTGTCACCAAACGAAACTTTCACAACAAATCCGGAAAGAGTCGCCTGAAGGGACTGCCAGTGCTGGCGCTCTCCCCCTTGCTCTCCTGTCCCCCGTGTCCCTGTGCTCCCAAGGGCACAGTCAGGAAGAAGAGCTGGGAGGGATGTCTGTACCTGGCCTCCCCCGGGGCTCTGGCGAAGGGGAGAAGCAGGAGCAGTGAGCTCCTTTGTTAAAGGGCTGCTGGCCAGAGGCGCCGGGTTGCCAGATGTCTCCCCCACAGGAGAGAACTCGAGAAGCTGCCTCTCTCTGTTACGGGGGAATGCAAGCTCTGAACAGGAGAGAAGCCCCACGGAGGCGTATTTACCACGTGTTGTGGCTGGAGCAGGTGATTGGAGTCAAGATCATGTGACTTGGACCCAAGGGCGCCATCAAAATCACTTGGCCCCCAGTGCAACAGAGGCACCTACAAGCCAGAGTAGACTCCTGCCCTTGACAGAGGGGAGGTGCAGGTCCCAAGTACTACTGCAAGCCAGCTGAGACTCGGCTCCCCTGCGACCCACATTCGACAGACCCTTCCAGCAGCCCTATGAGGTAGCTATAGCCTCCCCAATCTTTCCAGTGGGGAAACTGAGGACGGGAGCCATGGGGTGATTTCTCCCAGGCCCCGTGGTTGGTCATGCAGAGCTGGGCTTTGCTCCTCTGGGAGCCCGAGGGAGGGCCACTCTGCCTGCCCAGCCAGCTGTGCTCACAGGGGGCAGCACTGCGTCTCAGTGTCCCAGTCCCTGTGGAAACACAGAGCTACAAGTCCTCTGGAAGGCAGCTCCCGGGGCTGGTCTAGCACCATATCAGCTCCTGACTCAGCCTGCTGCCCCCTCCAACTCTGCTGTCCCTGGCCACCTCCCTTCCCTGGCCAAGCAAGAGCTCCTCCCGGGCTCCAAGCCCTGGTAAAAAGTTTCCCAACATCTTTTGAACCTTTGGAGAGAGACAGGCCTGGGTGCACATGCCACCTCCGCCACTCCCAGCGTGGGGAGAGCAAGGTCTCGTATATCAGTTTGTTATGGCTACTGAAACAAATGACCACAAACTTGGTGCCTTAAACCACACAAGCTCTGTCCTCTCACAGTTCCCGAGGAAAGGCATCGAAGTCAGTCTCTAGGGACAATCCATTTCGGTGTCTTCTCCAGCATCTAGAGGTCCCCATGTTCCTTGGCTGGTGGCCCAGCATCACTTGGAAGTCCTCCTTCATCACTGAGCCCCTTCCTCTCCCTCTGGTCCTCCTGCTCCCCTTACAAGGATGCTTGTGATGCCATGGGGTCCATTGTTAATCCAGGATAATCTCTCCCCATCCTGAAATCCTTAATCACATATGCAAAGCTCCTTTTGCCAAGTCAGGGAAAACTATTCACAGGTTTGTGGATTAGGACGTGGACACCTTTTCAGGGAGGGAGCATTATTCAGCCTTCCACACCTCCGTTTCCTCACATTTGTGAAGCAGGATGGCAATCTGTACGTTGCAGGTCCGCTGCGGGACGAATCGTGTTGCCAAGTGCCAGCTCCGTCCCTGGTACGGTGTTGAAATGAGGTCACGAAAGGGTGGCCTCTGTCCTCCTCCCTGTCTGTGTCGGCTTTCTGTCCCCAGGCCTGGCTTTCAGTGGGGACTTAAAGTATCCCAGTTGAAATAAACTTCCAGTCGTGATGGATGGCTCTGACCTCCTGAGTGCCGAGCAGGGCTGTTTGCAAATGGAAAGGCTTCTGGGCAGCTGTGGGAGGAATTTGGGCAGAAACATGGAACGGTATGTTCGGGGACATAAAGTCCAAGTGGTTTTTGCTGGGAAAGCTGAGCTGCAAACCATTCCATCTGCCGCCATGTCAACTGCCGCCACAGGTGGGCTCGGCTGAGACCCATTCTTCAGAGCACCTCTTCCTAGGGGCAGCGTGAGGCCCTCCTCAAGGCAGGCAGCCCGAGTGCTGTGTCCCCTCCCTGCTCACTACCCAGCCTGGGAGGGTGATCTCTGGCTTCCCGGGGGTGGAGCATGTGGCCAGTTGAGAAGCGCAGATCCTGGAAGTCCCCATTTCCTGGGAAGGAAGTCAGAGACTGTGGGGAGGTGTGAGGCTGTGTCTTTCATTACAGGGGCGAGGGGGGGAGAGTCAGATTTCCCAGGACCCCTCCTAGCACTCCCTCCAGCAGAAGCTGCCGCTCAGAGCAGCCTAACCCCATTTTAATCCAAAACTCTTTGCCAGTAAAACATCTTTCAGGGACCCCTAGGGGGCTCAGTCAGTTAAGCACCTGACTCTTGATTTTAGCTCAGGACAGGATCTCAGAGTTCGTGAATTTGAGCCCCATGTCAGGCTCTGTGCTGACTGCACAGGGCCTGCTTGGGATTCTCTCTCTCCCTCTCTCTCTGCCCCTCCCCTACTCATGCTTTCTGTCTCTCAAAAATAAATTAATATTTAAAAAAAAACTAAACATCTTTCAGCATGCCCACCAGTAAGTTTTTGTGCTCCCTCCAGCAGAAGGTTACCACTCAGAACAGTTTAAACTCATTTTATTTCTAAACCATAGGATACAAATTACTGTACCAATATATTATGTACATCAAAACTTTGAGAACATATAAATAGAGTAAAGTAAAAGGCTATAAATACACACAAATAGGAACTCCACGTTTTGATCCTGCGATTGTAGAACCAAAGAAGAGCGGGACACGCCCCACCCTGGAGGCCGCCAGCAGCAGAAACTACACTTACATTAATTGTTCTTCTTTTTCCTGAATAGTGTTTATTCATATGTCTTATTCAGTGAGCACCTGTGCTGCCAGGCGGGGCTGGGATCTGTTTCTCCACCTGGCTTCTAGAGTTGCTGAAAGACAGGAGTTATGTTTTGTTTTGTTTTGTTTTATTATTTTTTAATGTTTTTATTTATTTTTGAGAGGAAGGTAGAGTAAGTGAGGGAGGGGCAGAGAGAGAGAGAGAGAGAGAGAGAGAGAGAGAGAGAGAGAATCCAAAGCAGGTTCCAGGCTCCAAGCTGTCAGCACAGAGCCCAACAGGAGGCTTGAACACATGAGCTGCGAGATCATGATCTGAGCCGAAGTCGGATGCTTAAACGACTGACCCACCCAGACCTGGACAGTTACGCTTTAGACAGTGCCAAATGCAAATCCACAGCCGGTGCATAATAAACTGATTCAATAAATACTTTCTGAACACCTGCTTTGAGCCCAGCTTTGAGGCAGGCCCAGGGGGTTCAAAGAGCCGGACCTGGTCCCAGATTCATGGAGGGAGTCCAACAGAGTAGCCGGGGTTTGAACCAGCCTTGGGACGGCTCAGGCATTTGAGGCAGACAAGCAGAGGAGGTGCATGTGCAAAGTGTGTGCCCCTCCCCCCCATGTATCTGGGGAGCTGTCACTAGGCAGTTATGGCTGGAACTCATAAGGGAGTGGAAGGGCGTGGTGAGGGAGACCAGGAGTTGGCAGGAGATGGTCCTGGAAGCCTCCAGGTAGGAAGAGTGTGTGGTCAGTCCTACCTCCGAGGCTTTCCCACCTGGGGGGCCCACTGGAAGTGCACCTTCAGCACAAGAGGAAAGGGACCAGAGGGCTGGTGAGGAAGCATCTGGAACCACATAGGAAAACAGCTCAGCCTTCCATCCCCACCAGTACAAAGGCAGGAGCGGACCCAGGCCAAAGCCAGAGGACCCAGAGGTCTGGGTTTTATTCAGAGGCTAGCCCACAGCCCCCACCAAACCTCCACTACCCTCTCTGTGAAGCCACCAGGCCTCTAGGTGTGAACGAGGGGCTCTGCATGGCTCCAGTAGGGGGCTCCTGCAAGGAAGGCCTGCTTCGGGGCCAGCGAACCCCACCCCCACCCTCTGGTGGGTCCACGACTCCAAGCCCCTTCCTTGCTCGCTGAGGTGGGTGTTTATGTTCCTTCAGTTTACCTCAGACCCCTGGGCAGTCTCCCAGAGCAGGGAGAGCTCCGAGCTGAGCTGCTCATGCTGCTTTGGGCCAAGGAGCTGAAAATGCACTCATGGGAACAAACCTCACAGGCCAGGGGAGGAAGGTGTGCAGACACTAGACCTCTAAAGTTGGGGTTGGGGAGGCTGTGCATAGGGAAAAGACCCACAGAGAGGGAGTCAAGGGCCTCAAACAATCCTCCCTGACGTACCATGTGGCCTTGGGCCTAGAGAACTCTCCTGCCCGACCATTTGCCTTGGGCCCTAGACCTCAGTGGTTTTAGGCCTCAGAGTCGGAGGGTGTGGACAGAAGCGGACTTAGGGCCACAGACTGAGCCTCCCTCCAGAGGCTGGGAGGAGTTGAGAGAAATGTCATGTACTCTTACTCTGAGGTCAGCAGGAATGTGCAGAGTCTGCAGGAACTTGGTCCTGAGCATCAGGCTGGGTTAGGCCTGAGGAGAGGGGATCAAGGCTGTCAGTGTTGGCTCTGCCCCTGACCCCTGGGACCCGTCCTCTGACTTCTTATCTAGTCAACGAGGGCAGTGGGCTGCATGGCCTCTGGTGCTCCTTCCAGCTGTGACATGCTTGACGCTACCTAGGCTCCTCCAAGCCCTGCTCAGCCCTTTCCCGTCTTCCAGCCTGAGCCGACACCCACCCCCAGGTGATCGGCCCTCACAGTGGGGTTTCTCAGAAATTGCTCACAACCAGCAGTTTCTTTCCCCAGCAGCAGGAGAGTCAGGCTAAGCCCTGTTCTCCCACCTCGTCCCACCACGGGGCGCGGGGAGGAAGTGCCGCCACCGCCTCCTCCGTTCCTCTGGCCTCCGTGGTGTCCTGTAAATGAGTCTGAAAACAAACCATCAGAGGGAGGGAAAATAAGCCACTTGTCCCAGAATAGCTCTCTGCTGGCTACTTCACCCCATGCCTTTGCAGCAGTGATGTTCTGTTATTTTGAAAGAGCAGAGAAGGCCACCTGGTGGATCTTTCTGGAGTCTCTCTCTTGGGGAATGAGCTTGTGGTGTGTGCCTGAGCAAAGGCCAGTGCAGGAGTGAGTGTTCTGGTCTTGGGGCAATGGATCAGAGGCTGCACATCTATCTACAATTGGACCCCACAGGCTTCCTTCTGCAGCTTTCCCCGGTGGAGGGACAGAACAAGAAATGATCTCCAGGCCAGAGTCACTTGGATCATAATCCAGGGAGGAAAATGTGGACAAATGTCCCTCCACCCTGGCCACCAGGACTTAGAGCGCAGAGTTAAGCACAAAGGACTCCACAGAGCCAGAAGAAAATATCAACCACTGTAATCAGGGGTGAGAATTTGAAGAGTTAACATGTCCTGTGCTGACAGGTTTACATTAAAGCCCTTGGGCAGAATTCAAGGAGTCTGTGAAAGGTTGTTCCATCTCTATTTTTCACGAACGTTGCCCAACTTTAGCTTCTCGTGCCACGATGAATGTACGCAAGGGACCTCAGACAAATTTAGCAGCGTCTGTGATTTGTCACCAGGAGAACCCACAGATACAGTGCACTTGTTGCAGAAATCTTACTGAAATTATTGTTTAAGCTCATCACGACTTCAGAATTACAGTGCCTGTCAGGCCTCTCACTAGATCTTGTGGATGTGCTCACAAAGGCCCACGGGCAATACGGGATCACAAATTTGAGGTTTTTAAAAATGTTTTGATAACCGCGTTTCGATGCAATTAGCTTCCTTTGTAATCGAACGTATCCTCCTTAATGCATTTAAAAATCTTGCTCTGGGGGAGCCTGGGTGGTTCAGGTCATGATCTCACGGTTTGAGCCCCACATCAGACTCTGTGCTGACAGCTCAGAGCCTAGAGCCTGTCTTCAGATTCGATGTCTCCCTCTCTCTCTGATCCTCCCCTGCTCGCTCTCTCTCTCTCTCTCTCTCAAAAATAAATAAAGCATTAAAATTTTTTAAAAAATAATAAAAATAAAAATTTTGATAAATTTCGCCAGATTGCCATTAAGGAAGAAGTTAAGGGCCCACTTTCCCTGGATAACCTGGCATAATCCTCCCATTCAACCA
>PJEM01014671.1:0-15228 GCA_004023845.1 Helogale parvula | reverse complement strand
TGGACTTCCTAGGTTTCAACAGAGCACATCTGCAAATCATCAACCTAATGCAATCCTCTCTAAGGATCGTCTTGGTGGTGGCATCCCTCCCATAGTGCCCTGCCCAAGGGAGGTCCCGACCCGGTCTGGGGTGAAGTCAGGGGATGTCACTTACAAATGCAAGGTAAGGCCTCTGGGTGTGCATGGAAAAATAAAAAACCAGGAGAGAGAGAGGGGATCCTAGCCTAGAGTGCTCTGGGTTCCAGTACTTACCAGCTGTGTGGCTGCAGCTTTCATCTGAGAATCAGTAATAATAGTTCCCCCTTTTTTTTCTTTTATAGTTTATTGTCAAGTTGGCTTCCATACAACACCCAGTGCTCATCCCCACAAGTGCCCTCCTCCATGCCCATCACCCCCTTCCCCTCCTCCCCATCCCCAACAGCCCTCAGTTTGTTCTCGGTATTCAAGAGTCTCTCATGGTTTGCCTCCCTCCCTCTCCCTAACTCTTTTCCCCCTTCCCCTCCCCCATGGTCCTTTGTTAAGTTTCTCCTGCTATAAAAGATTGCTTGGGGAATTAAAGGAAGCAAGGCATGCAAAGAGATAAGCTGGCTGGGTAAAATTTCCCGTCTACCCTTTCCCTGGGGAAGTTGTGGGACCTGCAGCAGGCCCCCTCCAGCCTCGGACACTGCCTCCCTCCCAGCCTCTGCCTCTGAGGCAGCTTCCTGACAGCGGGAGCTCGTTTTTTACCATCCTGACCTGAAACCCTCCATTCTTCCCCTCTTTGCAAACATGTCACTTGGCCTCTCGGGGTGTTTTAGCAGCTGCAGAGCTCACCGAATGCCTCACACTGTAGCCATTA
The DNA here is from genome assembly GCA_004023845.1 of Helogale parvula. Taxonomy (NCBI): domain Eukaryota; kingdom Metazoa; phylum Chordata; class Mammalia; order Carnivora; family Herpestidae; genus Helogale; species Helogale parvula. The sequence continues at coordinate 14,390 of PJEM01014671.1, read as the reverse complement.
TTTCATCATCTAATAATTAGCTTGACATGTAGAATGAGCCTCGAGGGCTCTGGGATGACAGTGCTGTTTTCAGATGCAAAGATACTGTAATTTTGCATCTGTGCCAGGCAAGATGCCCGCAGAAGGGAAAAGTGACCCAAGGCTTTGTGTGCCCTCAGCCGTGCTCAGCATGTTATGCAGAGGCAGGTCACTGGGGGGACAATGGAGGGGAGACAATCATCTTCAGGGCTCCTCAGTTGCACAGTCCTGTTTTCTGTGAAATTTACCAAAGTAGTATATGTGTGCATGTTTTTCCTAAAGACACTTCTCCAAATGTATAAATGTCAGGCTCCACAATACCTAACCCGCCCCAGAGCCGTCCCCTGGGTCTGCACTGCCTGGAAGTGGACCCCCTCCTACTGTTGACATTTGGGACCCGCAAGTTAGACTTGGGGGTGCAAGTCACAGCAATTGCACTTTGGGCTAAGGGGTGTGATGATTCGCCGGAGTGGAAGGGGGTGCCATCCTCAGGGAAGTAGAATTCCCTGCTCTGCCCCCCTGCAGGGCCGGGAGACTTGGTGCAGCCCCATGATCTCTGAGCCTAGAATTCTGTCCTCAGTAGAATGCAGCAGAGAAGCCTGGCCTGCTGATGACTGGAAAACACACAACACGTTGATTTAAGGATGGAAAAGCCGGAGGTAAATCCCCCACCTCAGCGCCTGGCAAGTCGTGGAACAAGGGACGTACCATGTGTGTGCCTCACTCGAGAAGGAAGTAAAATTGGGGAATACACAATAGACCCCTCGCTGTTATTAGCAGGAGCCCAGGGGCTGGGAGGGGAAAGCAGTCTTCTCCAACTGCTGCAGCCTCAGATCTCTTAGAGTAGTGCCTGGAACAGATGACCAGGGAAGAGCATGTGGGTGCAGGTAGGACACAGAGGGGAGAGGGGAGACGTGAAGGAACAGCTTCCGCAGCAACAAGGCTGGGCTCGGTCATTACTTCTGTCCATGGTGTAAGGACGCAGGTCTGATCCAAGCTTCCCCTCTGACCTTGAAGGCCTAGGTGTCGGCTTCCTAGAATCATTAGACATTAGAAGTGCACACGTTGCCCCAGGAAGAAGGGACCACCCTTGTAACACCCAATCAGTAAAGGCCAGTCAACATCTTTAACATTTCTAAGGGCAGGCCTAAAGATGGAGGCTATAGGATAATCACCTATTGCTTAAGACTAGTCACGCCCTACGGGAGGGTCCTGGGCCCACTCTGTGATTGGTCAGTATTCTAAATGTTGTGATTGACTCCCACAGAAAGTATCTGATGTATGGTTAAAGTTACTGCCAGTATTGATGGGGGCGGGTAGGGATTGGATCGCTTTGCCTGTGTCACCATTTCCTGTAACGCCCCCTCCCTAAAAGCCCCTACCCCGCCATGCTCGCCATGCTCGGGGCTCGCTCCACGTGGATCCAGTGCATTGGTGGAGTCTGTGAGCCCGAGCTTATAAGCCCGTAGTAATAAAGCCCTTTGCTTTTGCATGCATGACTCGGTCTCCCTGGCGGTCTCCGGTTTTTGGGAACGATATTAAAATCTGGGTATAACAATGGCCCAGCATCCCATCTGGGCTGAGAACCCATAACTCTCTGACACCTTCTCTTCTTTTTTCCCCACATACAATCAGTTGGGGTTTTTTAACTTTTTTTTTTTAATTTTACTTATTTACTTTGAGAGAGAAAGAGAGAGTGAGCTGAGGTGGGGGGAAGCAGAGTGAGTGAGAGAGAGAGAGAGAGAGAGAGAGAGAATCCCAACAAGAACCACAAGGTCATAACCTGAGCCAAAATCTAGAATCGAACGCTTAACCAGATGAGCCACCCAGGTGCTCCTATGCAATCAGTTTTATTAAGTCTAACTTCCTACCCTCAGTATGTGCTGTTTGGTCCCCTCCTCTCTATTTCTACAGGCCACCGTTCATTTCTTAGATGGGTGAGAGCCACAGGCATCTAATGCAGGACTTCCAAGCAAAAGGGTCACAGGTGTGCTGAGATTTCCACCTCGTCTGCCCTTGGGGCTCCAGACCAGGCTGGGGAGGCCAGAGCCTCTGGACGGGCACTTTGCAGCCTCAGGAAACCTCATTTGTTAATCTCTGTGTCCAATTCAAATATCATCATTTTTTTAAATGTTGCTTCCACGGGGGAAACTGGGGGAAGCATCCCTCTCCCAAGCGCCCCCTTCTGCCTCCTCAGACCCATGCTAGGTACTCTGGTCAGATTCATCTCCATGGGGTCCAGCTTCATCGTGCAGCTTGCCTTCAGCCTGGCCATCAAGATTCCGAATGGTATGAAAGTCACTAAAAGCCTCCTGGGCAGACAAGAAGACCCAATCCCGGCTTGAGGAGGTTTGTGGAGAAAAGCAGATTGGGAAGACGTCTGGAAAGGTCACTCCTGCTCCTTCGGCTGGGATGGTGTTTCTCAAACTCCACAGTGGACAGGTACGGCCCGCTGCACTTCTGAAAAATTCAGATTCCAAGGCCTCCTCCTGCCCCACTAAAATTTTCATTTGCTATGTTTGCAGCCAGGCCCAGCAGGAAGCTCACTGATGGTGGACACAGGTGTTGCACGGACCTAACTCTGAGACCGAAATGGTCTCAGCTAACCAGCAGACTTCCCCGACAGCTCATATAGAAGAGAAAACAGTGGCACAGGGGCAGGAATTTGTAGTCAAAAGCTGGGTTTCAGCCTAAAACCTCAAATCAAACGTATCACTTTGAAAAAATATATATATAAGACTAGGGGACCATGAAAATATGGAAAGCAGTGGAAAGAAAGACCATCTGGGCAAACCAAAGTTACTCATCCCGGAGGACATTCTCCCAGAAAGGCAAACTGTGTGGAAGATATTAAATGTAATCCTAAAGAAAAAAGAAATTCTGGAAATTCTGGAAAGAAGTTATTTATAGTCTATAACGAAGGCAGCCCATTGAGCAAACACACCAAACTTCTCTCTCAAATGTGCCAAGATGGAAGTTAGGCTGAAGACAAAAAGCACGTATGTGGCTGAATATTGGTGGCTTTCCTTTAGGTTTCCAGAGTTGCCAGAACTTTCTTCATGGCATTATGATCTTCAGTGGGGGCAATGCCTCGGCAGTAATTCCGGCCAGCTCACGGACCTGTCCCCTTACTCAGCTGGATGGTTCCTCAGGCCGTCACGACTGCTCCTAATTCCCAGATGGAGGCATGGTATGGCTTACAAGAACGGCAGGAACTCATCACACAAGTGGCACTGAATGTCTGAAATCCAAACTGACTTGAGAACACGGATTGCCTCTTCACCATGGCTTGGGAGGGATGTTTGGATTTTCCATCCCTGCCTCCCCCGCACACCGCAAAAACCATTTTCTCACAGTTCAAAACTCTGCCCGGAGCATGGAACGGAAGACTCAGGAGCTATTCTGGGTTGCTAATAGGCTGTGGTGAAATAGGGACCCAGGAGTGACTGTAGCTTCCTTCAACCAGTTAGAAGGGGCGGTCCTTCCTCTTTGCTGGAGGAAGACCTGGCGGCGGTCCTGGGATGGACTGCACCATAGGACTTAGTAGACCTGGTCTGCGCTGGTTCAACAGCAATGGGTGGGCACTCACTGGCACTTTCCCAAGAGGAAGCGTGGGGTTTCTTGGCTTGTATCCCCCCGAGATCTCAGCAAACTGGCTCAAGGGGGATGATTCAGGAGGAGGCTGAGCACCAGGGTGAGGAAGTGTTTACTGAAGAAGCCTGTTTTCAGCTCTTGTGTGAAGCGCTATTTTTAACTGGGATAAAATATCTGTCAAGGAAAGAAACACAAAAGGCTCAATTAGAGATCCTTTTAGAGGTGCACAGAACACTCATCTTGGCCAAACGCAGAATGGCCAAGTATTAAACATGGAGCTGGAGCCAAGTGTCGCCATTATAAATACCCCATGGGATACAATAGTAAATATACATTTTTAGGTGTAATTATTGCTGTGCTTTTATTGTGAAGATCTTTAATGTTCAGATTTCTAGCTTGACTTTGTAGTGCAGGAGCAATGGCGTGGCAGTGCTGTCCCCTGCGACATGACTCTGACCTTCACACCACGACACTCATTGACAACACTCACCAGGACACTCACGCTTCGTTTCCAAGGTCACTCTGCCAGCACGGACTGGTCCTGATGGCCACGTCGGCCTACCTGCCAAGCTTTCCTTTTTCTTGAACTGCAACTGGCTACATACAGTTCCTCTTCCAAGTCCTGGATGTAAAAAAGTCTCAGCCAGGACTTCTTGAAAGACTTGTGGCACATATGAAATTAAATATCTAAAAATTAAACGTAGCATTTATGGGTTAGCTTACTATTACCAGTGCTTATTACACCAAAGAATTCTATCCAGATCAGAATTGTAAGCTAATCGAATCTATTATTCTTCCTAGTGTTGTTAATGGGGTTGTTAAAACAGCTCTCCAGGTGACCATGATCAGATCCACCATCCAATATCATCTCATCCCGTGGGGGCTCAGGGAGGGTCGGAGGGGAAGCCTCAGGCGTCAGTCCTGCGTGGGCTTGGAGCACAGAGCCCAGCCTCTAGCACACTGCCTGCCCCTGAGTGCTGCCTGGCTGACTGGCTAAGTGATCAAATCAATTAAGGAATGGAAAGAGATACAAACAGAGCCAAGCAAAGAGGTGTCCACACCTGAAGGCTATGTATGCACTAGGTAAGTAGAGGGGGCGGGTCTAGAGCAGGCAGGAGGGTAAATTCGATCCTATTGGGAGGCCACAGGAGAGAGGCTGTGACGGGGCAGGGTGGCCACAGGTCGGGGGGTGAGTGTCCAGGCAGGCAGGTCAGTGGTGTCCCCAGAGCAGGAGGCCTGTAAAGGTCATACAGAGGCCACGGGGTCTCAGGAGCAGGACTGCAGACCCCAGCCAGGGCGAGTTGTAGAAGAAACAGAGCTTGGGCGGGCTGTGAAGACCCAGAGCTTCCAGGTGGCAACTAGCACACAAGAGCTGGGGGGCAGGGCTTGGCCCCGGGAGGAGAGCCTGTTGGCGAACGTGAGCTCCAGGCCGGTGAAGGAGCCTGGCCGGGCTGCCTCCAGGGCAAATCCCCCAAGCCATTGAACTTTCCATTCTTCCCAGTTTAGGACAGAATCTACCAGAGACACAGCAGGGAAGGGCCTACGTGAAGCTGATCCGGTGGTCCCAGGGAAGGAGGAGTCTAGGAGGCTCCAAAATCATGGGGTCAAACAGGCCACAGCTCTCCACAGAGAAGGTAAGCCTAAGCTTTACAAGTACTTTTAGGCTTTCGTTTGAACGTGACCAGCTGTCCGGGGCCCTGATCACTTTAACTGATGACCAACTGACCAACAATGGTTTGGGGAGACCCGCCCCATGGCTAGCATTGTGCTCCTGTTAGTGACTGGAGGCAGGAAACGATCATTGAACAGATGAGTTTATACTAAGTTTGCATACCGTGCCACTATCTACAAAACAAGGTTGTAAGAGGGCCACAGCCAGAAAATGCTGCGGATGAGCATGGTCAGGGAGGGCTCTCTGGAGGAGGCGCCTTGGGCCTTGGGCCTGCAGGACGTAGGTCCACGGAATAGAGAGAGGGGAACATTTTACCCCAGATAAGCTAGGGAAGGAAAAAAGAATTGCTTGTTGCCTGGTGTGCTCGCTGAATTCCATCTCGCAGGTGAAAGCCCTAAGGCCCAACAAGGTCAGGACCAGTTAGTGGTAGAGTCCAGTGAGCAAGGGCACGCCAGGGCAGGATCCCATGGTCTTCCCTCACACGGAGGAGCTGCGTTACGTTCTCCTGCTAAGTGGAGGGTTCGCTTTGACTTTATAGTGAAGGTCTGGGCTAGTTTGGTTTGTTTGGACTTTTGCTTTTGCTTTGCTTTTCAATGTTTATTTATTTTTGAGAGAGAGAGTGGGGAGAGGCAGAGAGAAAGAGAGACACAGAATCTGAAGCAGACTCCAGGGTCCAAGCTGTCAGCACAGAGCCCAATGTGGGGCTTGAACCCGTGAATGGTGAGATCATGACCTGAGCTGAAGTCAGACGTTTAACTGACTGAGCCACCCAGGCACCCCTGTTTGGTTTTGTAAGGGTTCCTGAGGGAAGGAAAAGGGAGGAAGTGGCATTTTTTTCCTCCGGTGGTAGGACCAGTTTTGCACTTATGGGGCAGGAAGGCCCCTCTCTGTGCCGTGCCCGTGAGCGAGGCCTGCTGGTGTCTCCCGTGGTTGTGTCCCTCCCCACAGGCCACCGCTGTTGTACTGGCTTCCTGAGGTTACAGCAAGTCACTGCAACCTCCACAGCTTAAATTGACCCAGATTTATTATCTTAGAGTTCATGGGTATGAAATCTCACTGCGTATCGACAGGGTTGTGCTCCTTTCTGGAGGCTCGAAGGGACAATCTGTCTTCTTGCCTTCTCCAGCTTCTAGAGCCTTCTCTAGAGGCCACCGACGTCCCTTGAGTTGTTGCATCTTCCATCTCCAAAGCCGTCAGAGGCCAGTTGAGTTTTCTCATGTGGTACCGCTCTGCCCTTCTCTTCCATTTCTGAGGACCCTGGGACCGGCTGGGGCTCAGGCAGGTAACCTGTCACATAACCTCTGTGTCACAAAGTCAGCTCATCAGTGGTCTCAACTCTGTCCACAACGTTGATGTGACATGACATGTTCTCAGGTTTCTGGGATTAGGACGTGGGTGTCTTTGGCGGGTCACTGTTCTGCCTGCCACATTGCCAAGGTCAGAGGCTTGAATGTTCTCTAAATAACAACCTGCTGGCTTGGTTTACAATTTTAAGCATCGGCGATCTGGTGTGTAGGCTTCTGTCTGCGTCCTGGCCCCAAATGCTGGGCCACTCGGGTGGGGGCAGCAGCCATCGGAGGGAAAATGGGCTGCAGTCGTCCTCAGCACAGTGGGGGAGCACAAATGACTGGCCTTTGACCAGCAGCTGCTCCCCTGCACACACCATTGAGGCCTCCCCCAGCCTGTCAGCCTCCAGCAAAACATGTCACCTTCATCTTCTTACCTCTGACTCCTGACACTTCTTACACTACCGTTCTTCCCAGTGGAACTCAGTTTCCAGTTCTTGCTGCCTTTTACTCTTACAGAAGAAGGGTAGAAGCAAGGGAGGCAAGCTCCAGATGATCCCGGCCTGGTAGTATGGACACATCAAAGGACGCCAAGCCCCTCAGGAAACCAGAGCTTGGCTTACATCATCCTGCAGCACATCGGCACATCACTAAGCAACTGTAGGATCAACACCTGTTTCCATGGAGATGTCACTTCCTCGCCATCCTCCAGGCAGAGCAGAAGAGCACATCCAGGAGGAATGTATATGCTGGGCTGTGCCAGAGAATAACAGAACCCAGTGGCAAAATGCCATCATCAAGGTGAAAGGTTGACGAGAGAGAAAGCTCTGGAATGAGGATGGGAAGGAGGATGGGCCCTGGACAGGTCCGCAGAGAATGACTGGCCTGAATCAGCCCAGGGTGCACATCCCCTGGCCTGCCCCTCTCCACACAGGGAGCCACCGAGGGAGGCCTCAGACTCCTGTCCAATCCTGCACAACGAACGGTCGCAGGCTGAGCTGAGGCCAGAACCTAATGCTTGTGCCTCCCTGCGCAGGGCCCATTCCCCGTGAAGGAAAGGCACTGAGGAGCAGTAATCCTCTTTCTCCTGTTGGCTCAGGCAAGCAGAGATAGGTCTTGCCCTTTGGCTCCATGTCCCGCCCGGTCTGCCCAGCACAGCACCTTCCCAGGACATGGGTCCCACTCACCTACTACACACCATGTTGCTGCAAAGTGGCCCCTTCTGATATGACCCTGGTGGAGGGGAGTGGAAGGGAACGGACGGTTACCGAGCACCCGCTACGTGCAGGTGTTTGCACCGTGTGCTTTTTACAAGCGATCTCCGCCAATCCTCAAATTGTGTTAGAGCCAATTTTACAGACAAGAAACTGCGGCTCAGGGAGGGGAGGCAGCTTATTCAGCGGGATACAAGATAATAGCAAACTTTCAGAATTCACTTGCTCTGTGCCAGGCATTGTTTTCAGTGCTTTACGAATATTAATTCATTTTGTCCTCTTACAAAATCTGTCGGGGATGGAAGCAGATTATTATCCATCGGTTAATATAAGTGGCAGAGGCAGGCTCTGAAGCCTGGGGTGCCCTCTCCACTGTGTTTGCTGACCATCAACACTGACTACGACAGCTCAGGAAGTGAAAGGTCAGGCACACGGGAATGAGCTGACAATGGATTGGATGCTCAGACAGGACGCCAAGTGGGATTCCTCCCCAAGTCCCAGAACTGCAGCCGAAGACCAGAGCCAAGGGTAAGAGGCACGAAGGGCCCCATGTTCTCAGTTCAGAGATCCACCTGCAGAGGCTCCCCCCTCTCCCAGACTCAGGAAGAGAACTGTCTCCCACCAAACATCAAGTGCTCTGCCCGCTAAACCGGCTGGGGGTGCCGGAAGGTACAAGAAGGGGACAGGGGAGGACAGGGGAGGCAGGGCCTCCACAGGCTGGTGGAACTCATGCTGAGGGGCTCCTCCCCTACAAACTGGCAAGAGGATTGTTGGAGACTCCCTGGTTACCTGAGGGTCTGCGTCAAGGAGAGGAGGCTGGCCTGATCCAAGGCTGGACGACAAAGGGAGTCTTGGGGCATGTTCTGGGAACACTTGTCTGATGTAGGTCCTCCCCCACTCTGGGAGAGAGGAGGGTGCATGGGAGTTTTCTCTCACCCCCTAGATTAGTGCTTACCTCTAGTCTACAGGTTTTCAAAGGCAGAGGCCTGGTAACTCTTGATGTTTTCGCATTGTACTTCATAATTTCTCCTTCCTCCCTTCCTAATCCCCCCTCCCAATAAAACATTGATTCTGTGTTTTTATCACTATGGATTAGTTTGTGCCTTCTATAATTTTATGTAAATGTAGTCCTAGATTATATACTCTGTATTATTTAGCTCCTTTCATTCAGTGTAATTATTACGAGATTTACTCATGTCGATACCTTTTCATGACTTAGTAGTATTCCATCGTGTGGAATGGGTCTATCCGTTCACCTATGGATGGACATTCATTACAGATAAATTGCTGTTGTATTCATGCACGAGTCTCTGTTGTGGACATATGTTTTCATTTTTCTTGGAAAGTACCTCAAAGTGGAAGGGTTGGATCACATAGAAATTGTAGGTTTAACATCTAAACTATCTAAACTATCAAACTGATTTACAGGGGCACCTGGGTGGCCCAGGTGGTTGAGCATTGGCTTTGGCTCAGGTCATGAACTCAGTTTGTGAGTCTGAGCCCCGGTCGGGCTTGCTGCTGTTAGTGTGAAGCCGGCTTCAGATCTTCCTTCCCCTGCTCTCTGCCCCACCCCAGCTTGCGCTCTTTCTCAAAACTAAACATTTAAAAAACCTGATCTCCAAAGTGGTTGTATATCTTATATTTTTACTACTAGTGTTTCCGTTCCTCTGTATTTTCACCAAAACTTGATATGATCAGTCTTTTCCATTTTAGCCATTTGACTAGATGTGCAGTAGTTTCTGGGTATAGTGGTTTTAATTTGCATTTTAATGTAGTTGTTTTAATTTGCATTTACCCAGTGCCTTATGAGGAGGAACACTTTTTCGTGTGTTTATTGGCCACTCGTGTGTCGTCTTTGTGGAAGTGCCCAAGTCTCTTCCCCATTTTTTAATTAGGTTGTTTTCTGATTCCTGGTTTTGAGAGTTCTTTTTATATTCTGTATACAAGTTCCTTATTAGATTTATGCCTTGAAAATATTTTCTCTCAATCTTTGGTTTATGTTTTTAGTCTCTTAATGGTATTTGATTTTGATGAGGTCAAATGTATCAATTCTTTCATTCATGGGCTGTGCTTTTACTGTCATATTTTTTAAAATCTTTGCTGAACACAAATTTACAAAGATTGTCTTCTGTTTTCTTCTAGAAATATTGCCAGTTTAGGTTTTACATTTAGTTCTATGACCTGTTTTGAGTTAATTGCTGGATATGGTATGGATCAGAGTCTGTTTTCCACACAAGGATATCTGAGTATTCCAACACCATTGAAAAGCAGTCTTTATTCTGTATTTAAATTTGAATAGTTTCTATTGCTAAATCTTGAAGTGCTCACATGCTCTATCCATGGTCCTCCACTGGCTGCTTTCAGAAAAATTAAGGGAAGGGAGAAGACCTTATATTGATAGCAATAAGCATGAGACCCAGGTGATCTGCTGCCTTGGAGGATGGGCACGAAGCCCCATTCCCACCCAGAACTCATTTACAGGGAAAGAGCTGTAAACTAAAGACAGGGCAGGAAACTAAATACCAAGGCAAAAATCTATTACCTCTGGGAGAAAAGTAGAAACACACCCATTTGACATTGGAGGCCTTTCTGTCCCCTGTCTACTGCTGGTGAGTGGCAAGAGACCACTCAGTTCCAGGACCCTGCACTGATACAAAGCAGAGGTCTACCATCACTAGGGTTGGGGGATGATGTCCCACAAGTACAAGCAGGGTTCAGCTTCCACAAATGTGACAGCTAGGAATAGTGAAAGCCAAGTGCACACAGTCTTCCTAGGACAAAGGCAAGATCAGAAATCTGAGAACCCCACCTGCTCCAACATGAGCCTTATGCCCAGTGCTGAGCAGTAACAATCTATAGCTGGGGAAGAATATAGAGCATCTCCCTCTATGATTCAGGCACAAAGGACCTGAACTATCGGTGGGTAGAAACACTGGGAAAAAGTTTATAGTGTGCAGATATCATACTAAACGCAAGATAGCAGCAACCCACCCTGGAGGAACTTGAAGTCTGTGCTGCAATGAGGTAAAGTATAACAATAACATAACTAAGATTCAGCACAACACTGATTATATTTGGTTCAACCCCACACACTAATAGCCTCGCAGAAAAAACAGGGATCCCCACTTCCTGTCATAAATTCTATTTACCTAAGTCTTTACTGTTATTCCATATATGATATTTAGAATACATTTACAAATTATAAACACAGACACACAATTATAATACATAAACAGAAAATGGGAAAAAAACACTGACATATTGTCAAGAAATAAAACAATTCACAGAATCAGACTCCAAGATTACACAAATGTTGGAACTACCCGAGGCTTTCAAGTAATTATGATTATTTTGTGTAAAAGGATCTAGTAGAAAAGGTGGTAAACATAAGTGAACAAACTGAAAATTTCAGCAGAAAGATATAAAGTATAACAAAGTTCAATATAAATATTAAAATTTAAAAAGATGAAGAATCGTTTGGGAGCTTATAAGCAGACTACATCCCACAGAGGAAAGAAGCCGTGAACTTAAATAGTTCAATCAAAAGATATTATCTAAACACAAATTAGCAAAGTGATGGGAACAACCAGAAATGAGGAAGCACCCAACAGTCGTGGGCAATGTTCGTATCAATGATCCAAAATTTAGAGATCGATGATCCAAAAAGAGAAAATGGGGCAGAGGAAGTATTTGAATATATAATGTTCAAGAATTTTCCAAAATTAATTAAAAGCACCAACCTATAGTCCCATGAAATTCAGAGAACTCCCCCCACCCCGCCCAGCAAGGATAAATTAAAAAAACAAAACAAAACAATATCAACAACAACAACAACAACAAAAACCCCCTCCAACTGTTGAAGCCCAAAGATAAAGAAAAAATCTTGAAGGAAAACAAAGGGGAGAAATACGATATGTACAAGAGGAAAAAGTTTGAATTACAGCAAACTTTTCTTCACAAATTCTGCAAAACCAGAAATTAGTACAACATCTTTAAGGCACTTGGTGGGGAAAAGAAACTATTGACTCATAATTTTATACCAGTGAAAACAAAGGCAAAATAGACTCTCTTTGAGACAAACAAACCTGAACAAATTCATTACCATCAGATCTACACTATCAACAGCGTTAAAGGAAGATAGAAGGAATTTGATATCAGATGGAAACTTATATTTGAATGAATGGGGCACCTGGGTGGCTGAGTTGGTTAAGCATCCAACCCTCAGTTTCAGCTCAGGTCATGATCTTGCAGTTCGTGAGTTTGAGCCACAAACTGAGCTCTGCACTAACAGTGTGGAGTCTGCTTGGGATTCTCTCTCTCCCTCTCTCTCCCTTCCCCCTGCCCCACTTTCTATCTCTTTCAAAAAATAAATGAATAAACTAAAAGAAAAAAAGTGAATGAAGATTGCTGGAAATGATAAAGACAAAGGTAAATGTAAAAGACTTTTTGTTCTTATTTTCAATCTCTTTTGCAACAAGGAAAATGTCTGACAATAAGAGCACAAGGATAGGAAGGGGGAATGAACATATTTTGTGACCTTCTTACTCTATATAGGTATCATGGTTTATTACTTGAAACCTATTTATAATAAACTCTAGAGCAATGACTATTTCAAAACATTAGAGATTTGAGTCAAAAATCAAAATTTAGGGGCCCTGGGTGGCTCAGTTGGTTAAGCATACATCTTTGGCTCTGGTCATGATCTTATAGTTCATGAGTTCGAGCCCCGCATCAGGCTCTGTGCTGACAGCTCAGAGCCTAGAGCCTGTTTTGGAGTTGGTGTCTCCCTCTCTCTCTCTGCCCCTCTCCTGTTTATGCTCTATCTCTCTTACTTTCAAAAATAAATAAATATTTAAAAACAAAATTGAACTAACATATACCCTGACGATATACAGTTGGTACAATTATTTTTAGTAAAAGGGAAGGGCTAAAAAGACTGAAAGTAGAGTAAGTTTGCTAATTGCCTTATCTGTAACCTGTGATCATGAAAAGCTAACAAAGATAGCACTAAAAGTATGTGCACACTTATCATGGCAAAGATAAATACAAAAAGCTATTTTTAAAACTCCTACAGTGTAATAATAATCCAGTTTTCAAATAGACAGGGTCACCTGGGTCCTCAGTCGGTTAAGCGTCTGACTTTGGCTCAGGTCATGATCTCCTGGTTGGTGAGTTCAAGTCTCACATCAGGGTCTTGACAGTTCAGAGCCTGGAGCCAACTTCCAATTCTGTGTCTCCTTCTCTCTCTTCCCCTCCCCACTCTCACTCTGTCTGTCTTCTCTTTCTCAAAAATAAGTAAAAAAAAAAAAAAAAAGTAGACAAAGAACCTGAGTAGACATCTTTCCAAAGAAGAGGTGCAAATGGCCAACCGGTGCATGAGAAGATGCTCAATGCCAGCCATCAGGGAAGCACAAATTAAAACCACAATGAGATATCACCTCACATGTCCTAGAATGGCCATCGTCAAAATGACAAGAGATGACAAATGCTGGTAAGGATGTGGAGAAAAGAGAACCCTCAGGCACTGCAAACTGGTGCAGCCACCACGGAAGTCTGGAGGTGTCTCAAAAAATTAAAAATAGAAGTACCATATGACCCGGCAACTCCGCTCGGGGGATATTCCCAAAGGAAACAAAAATACTAACCCGAAAAGATCTCTGCACCCCGTATTGATAGCAGCATTGCTTATAATAGCCAAGACGGGAACAACCCAAGTGTCCACTGATGGATGAATGGACAAAGAAGTTGTGATGTATATATAATGGAGTATTAGACATTAAAAAACAAAGACATCCTGTCATTTGTGACAACGTGGATGGACAGAAAAAAGACAAATACTGTATGATCATTATTATATATGGAATCTAATTAAAAAAAAAACCAGGGGCACCTGGGTGGCTCAGTCAGTTAAGTATCTGACTGCGTCTCGGGTTATGATCTCTTCGTTCATGGGTTTGGACCCCATGTCAGGCTCTGTGCTGACAGCTGATGCCTGTTTTGGATTCTGTGTCTCCCTCTCTCTCTGCCTTTCCTCTGCTTGTGTTCTGTCTGTCTGTCTCTATCAAAAATAAAACAAATATCAAAAAGTAATTTTTTGTAAACTTAAAAAAATTAAAACAACACAAATAACAACAGCTACCACAAACTCATTAAAAAAAAAAAGGAACCAAGGGGCAACTGAATGGTTCAGTGAGTTAAATGTCCAACTTTGGCTCAGGTCATGATGTCATAGCTTATGGGATCAAGCCCTGCGCTGGGCTCTGTGCTGACAGCTCAGAGTCTGGAACCTGCTTCAGATTCTGTGTCTGTCTTCCTTGCTCTCTGCCCCTCCCCTGCTTGTACTCTATCTCGGTTTCTCTCTGTCTCTCTCAAAACTAAAAAAACATTTAAAACAATTTTTTTAAATTTTTTTTCCATAATATTTTATTGTCAACTTGTTTTCCATACAACACCCAGTGCTCTTCCCCACAAGTGCCCTCCACCATCACCTCTTTCCCCCCTCCCCCTTCCCCTTCAACCCCCAGTTCATTTTCAGCATTCAATAGTCTCTCAAGTTTTACATCCCTCTCTCTCCCCAACTCTCTCTCCCTCCTCTGCTCCCCTGTG
>PJEM01014670.1:0-33824 GCA_004023845.1 Helogale parvula | reverse complement strand
CTGTTTTCCTGTTAGACCTATGAGTGCAAACATATGGTTTCTGTTCTTCTCTGCCTGACTTATTTCGCTTAGCATGACACCCTCAAGGTCCATCCACTTTCCTACAAATGGCCATATGTCATTCTTTCTCATTGCCATGTAGTACTCTCCTACACTGCTGGTAAGAATGTAAACTGGTGCAGCCGCTCTGGAAAACAGTGTGGAGGTTACTCAAAAAACTATCCATAGAACTCCCTTATGACCCAGCAATAGCACTGCTGGGGATTTACCCAAGAGATACAGAAATGCTAATGCAGAGGAGCACATGTACCCCAATGTTCATAGCAGCAATGTCAACAATAGCCAAAACATGGAAAGAGCCTAAATATCCATCACCTGATGAGTGGATCAAGAACTATTCTGTTAAAATGAAAAATTCTTAGCATAAGGCTTGCAGAGAGACCTACCAGGATACCTACAAACCTCCCCCGACCAGAAAAAAAAAACCCAAAAAACAAAAATACAAGTATAGGATTGTTATCATATACTTTTCATTAATAGTACTGACTTTGGGCTCACCTGGGGGACTCAGTCAGTTGAATGTCAGACTTGGGCTCAGGTCCTCATCTCACAGTTTGTGAGTTCAGGTAGCACATGGTGCTCTCTGCTGTCAGCACAGAGCCCGCCTCAGATCCTCTGTTCCCCCACTCTCTCTGCCCCTCTCCTGCTCGTGCTCTCTCTCTCTCTCAAAAAAAAAAAATGATTTCGGAAGACAATAGAGCAAGATTTCAAAGTTCTCAGGAAACATTATGTTGAACCTAAATGTTACAGCCAGCTAACCAGTTCCTCAAGAATCCAGGCAAAATAAGCAAATGACTCAGAAAGTTTCTCCTGTTTACCCTTCGGGGTGTGACTTGGGATGTAATTTAGGAGATGGAAAACCAAATCCAACAAACAGAAGAACTGCTGAGGAACAAAATGAAAAGAAATGTCAAATTATCAGCAGTCAAACAGGCCTAGAAAGCAATTGGCCCAAATTAGAACAGAGTAGACAGGAGGTGTTGATTGACGGACACTGATTACAAAATATGTGTAACGAGCTGGAAGTCGGAGGTGTGTAAAAAGGTCCACGTATGTCTCTTCTCCATTAGAATAAAGGAAATAAAAGCTATTCAGGAGTGATGAGAAGACGGAGTGAACTGAAGTGTGACATGACCTGGAAAAATAGAAAGGGTGTAGATAAAGAGAATGCATTTTCTCTTATTTTGGGGAGGGACAATTGTGTTCATGTAAAATTGTGTTTACATCTTTATGGGCCTTACATGCTGCTGGGTTCTGCATTTAGTGTTTATATAATCTTAATATTATGAATATCTCTCACTGGTTTTCAATTTTTAAAGTCAAGATGTAGACAAAGTAGAAAAAACTAAATTAAAAACAGAACAGAGTACAGAGGTTCCAGCTTGGATGATGATATTAACCAGCTGACTAGTCGCAAAGAGGAAAGGGTGGGGCTGAGGCTAGCCCACAGAGATCTGCTTTCCTCCTCTTACAGAACAGGGCGTGGGTCGAAGATGCCAGAAGTTGATGAATCAAGAAGCCAGGATTGAGGCAGATTATCTAAAGGGATGCGTGGAATCATTCAAGATCTCAAAATGTTAATGTAACTAATACAAATTGGAATGTGGAATGCACATGGACTCAGAGTACGAAGTGTATTAAATGCACACACGTTTCCTCGTAGGAAGCAGAGTATGTATTATTCAAAGTTGATAAGGCCAAAAAACACAGGCACACACGTAGAGATTACTTCGGTGGTATAGACAGACCTAAAACCAGAACTGTTTAAATGTGGTTGCTTCTTAGTTGAACAAGGATAAGCAAGGGGGTGTTTAGCATAATGGAGAAAGTTTCATTTGAATCATTAGGTACCTTTGAGTATATTTTTTTGATTATTATTTTCTTAATGTTTACATTTTGGGGGGGAACAGAGAGAGGGACACACAGAATCCAAAGCGGGCTCCAGGCTCTGAGCTGTCAGCGCAGAGCCTGACATGGGGCTCGAACTCACAAACTGTGAGATCATGACTTGAGCCGAAGTCAGATGCTTAACTGACTGAGCCACCCAGGCACCCTTGAGTTTATTTTTTTAAACATGTTATGAAGCCTTTTATAAATAATAGCATATATATTTAAAAGCTCTCCCAGTGATGTTTTTTTATGCATGAGGTAATCAGGAAGAGTGTACTCTATGTTCTGGGGTATTCCAAGCCTCCGGCCCTCTGATCCCTGGTAGCCCTAAGAGTTCTGAGATCCCCAGGTGTCTGGGAGACATAGCCTGATTGCCGAAAACCTGGGAAGCCTAACCTGGGTCAGGGAAGGGGAGGAAGACTTCTCCTGTGCAGTGGCCTTGCCAGTTGCTCAGCAGGGGGCTCCAGAGAGCCAGAGCCCAAGAGAACCTCCTTCCCATTGCACCTGTTCTTTCCCTTCCTCCTGCACATGGAGAGGGTGAGAGTCAGTCTAGGATAACTCACCAGCCTCCGGTCATCCACACTGGATTTTCCCTAAGCCCGAGCTGGGGCTTTAAAAAGAAAACTCCAAATCCTGCAGTCCTTCTTTGCTTTGGATTTGCTTCTCTGCTGGGAATTTCCCATGTCCTTTTTTCTGGAGGTTACTGCAGCTGCCTATGACCTGTATTAAGGGGGGGACATCCCTAGGATGTCCTCGGGACAAGACCCATCACTTCAGGCTTTTCAGATAAGGGTTTCAGGGCATAGTTTTAGGAAGACATTTTGTTCATGGGTGTCTAAAACAAGCCTTCTGGAATGTGTCCTCGTGGTCATTAGCCTCCCAGGTCCGAGTACTCACATCTTCAGTCTCTACTGCCATGCTAGTCAACACCCCAATCAGTGCTGACTCACCAGAGAGCCTGTGCAAAGCATCAGAGTCACTACTCTGAGGGTTCTGCCAAAGAAATGACAGGCAGCCTTTCTGGGAAGAGTCATATTTCCGATTGCGGCTGGCCATTCATCAAGCATCGGGAGTTTGCCTAATCTTGCCTTTATCCGAGGACAGGTCATCTCCTCACTCCAATTACACTTTCCCACGCTACACCTCATGGCATTCTTCGTCCACATTCCTTAGTCCAATCTTGACCTCAGGGGGTATCATTCTCCTCCAGCCTCATCTTATGATTGCTATGCCAGTGTGACTCAACGATTTCCAACAACGCGCTGAAAAATACTCCTTGGAATCTTAAGGACCGGTGGGGTCATTGAGTCATAGCAAATCAGAGTTGCCAGGGAGGTTGAGGTTACCCTGTGTCACTCCCCACTTTCCAATGGACAACTGAGGCACAAAAAGATGAACAGCCTTGCCAGAAATCTTACAGCAAATAGTTCCTCTAAGTGGAACAGGAGGTCCAGAAATATACAAGCATCAAAGAGATAGGGGTATTCTGAGGACAATGAAAGATAATTGCAAATTCTAGTAACTATTTTGGACTTCCCACAGATAGTAAGCAGCTGGCCTCTATATCCACCGAGGACAAGATACCAAGGAAAAAAGGTTCTTAATTACAATTTGAGTTTATATGTAAAATTAGAAGTGCTTTATTTTAATGTTTTGGGCTCAGAAATAGTGAATGGTGGAAGATGGTGGAAACCTCTTTTCCAGAGGACTCTCAGTCCAAGTGGTGCCCCCTTCCCCGCCCCCGAGGTCTCCCAGCCCAGGTGTGCCCCCCTGGAGGACTCCCAACCCAGGTGGTGCTCCCTGGAGGATTCCCAACCCAGGTGGTGCCCCCGGAGGACTCCCAGCCTGGGTGGTGCCCCTCCGGAGGACTCCCAGGCTGGGTGGTGCCCCCCAGAGGACTCCCAGCCTGGGTGGTGCCCCTCCGGAGGACTCCCAGCCTGGGTGGTGCCCCCCAAAGGACTCCCAGCCTGGGTGGTGCCCCTCCGGAGGACTCCCAGCCTGGGTGGTGCCCCTTCGGAGGACTCCCAGCCTGGGTGGTGCCCCCCCCGGAGGACTCCCAGCCTGGGTGGTGCCCCCCAGAGGACTCCCAGCCTGGGTGGTGCCCACTCGGAGGACTCCCAGCCTGGGTGGTGCCCCCGGAGGACTCCCAGCCCAGGTGTGCCCCCCTGGAGGACTCCCAACCCAGGTGGAGCCCCCCATGAGAGGGTGTCGGGGAGCAGCCGCTGATTCTGTGTCACCTTCGTCTGGGGGCTCCACCTTACCACATGCCAATAGCTGAGTGGGATTTTAGAGCCTGCATCAAGTGCTGTCACTGAGGCATCTCATCCTGGTGTCAGATCAGGAGGTCTGCCACTGAGACCTATGCCTCAGGAGTGCACAAATTTCTAAATAGGAGAAATCAGATTTTCATGTAACCTTGAGAAATGAAAGCACGTGAGAACCATCAGAATAGGTAAAAACTTGAAGATCAGCCTTATTTATCTCTTGGGGCGGGGGTTGCAACTATTTCTCGGATATTTGAAGTGCACCACAATTCATGCTTCTTGAGTCCGTTTTGCCTTAATTTGAGATATCTTTAGGGAAATGCTCTCTCTCAGTTTCTAGTAATAACTCACCAGAAAGCAGTTCTGAGGGGTTATTTATAACGGTCTGGGATCCTGAGGCCACTGGCTCAGACTTGGGCTGTGAGTGGTCTGCAGTCAGACCGAGTTCCAGCCTCAGAATGGATACTGCTCTGTTCCCCAGGAAGCAAAGTAAAGAGCCGAGCTCGGGAACCTTCCCTCCTCTGATATCCTAGATGAAGGGGGAGAGTTCACATCTCCCGACAGTATGTGTACTGCACCCTTTCCTCAGGATGCGCTCAGTGCGTTCTAATCTTCAGAAAGACTAACTCCCTGAACTTAAGGTTAGAAATAATTAGACAAGAAAATCCCTTCTCTTGATTTCTTGGAACTATCTGAAATGATGAGTAGTGGAAAAATTACTTCGGGTCAGACCTCTCACTCTTCCTGAACCTTTGCACCGTATTGTTTATAGAGAGAATGTGACATCCCTTGGCATGATAAGGTGAGTGTTGCTATTTCTGCCCTTTGACTCTTTGTTAAGCTTTCCTATCATGCACAAAGGGGCAGAGAGCTACAGACACCTAAAAAAAAAACCCTAAAAAAATTGATTACTTGGGACTGTTCAACACACTGCTACAGAAAACACCTCCCTTTGTCTTGGCGAACCCATTTCGGAAAAATGATTTAAATCTTGGCAGGAATAGATAGCTTTTTACATCCTACTTCGATTGCCTTAGAGGTCAACCACACAGTAAGCAACATTTCCTTCTTAAGCTTAGAAGGGTATTAGGTGGCCCGTCTTCGTTTCCTTTTTCAGTGATTGACGTACGTTGAAGCATGTATAAGAATCACCTCACATAATGTGCCCTGAAAAAAGTTTGAACAGTCTTCCGTTCTCCAGAGTTCCAAGTCCTTGAAGTTAGGGGTTAGCTTTTCATACTAGTCATGCCAAGATTTCTTTTATCCTAAGGTAGATCAGTGCTTTCAATAGAGTGGAGACTGAATACAAGTTTGCTCTACTGAGCACAGAAAAAATTAAAAACCACTCTATGGTAATAGGAACTGTCTTGTGTCCTGGGGAAATAGCACGTTTGTCTATGAGGAGGCC
Source organism: Helogale parvula (assembly GCA_004023845.1). Classification (NCBI taxonomy): domain Eukaryota; kingdom Metazoa; phylum Chordata; class Mammalia; order Carnivora; family Herpestidae; genus Helogale; species Helogale parvula. The sequence goes on along the minus strand of PJEM01014670.1, from coordinate 28,202 downwards.
GAAACCAAGTGGTATCATTATGCTAGTCCACCGATTTCTGAGTAGGCACACTCAGCCCACAAACAAGAAGACAGTGTATACCGGAATCTAATATTATACTGTGTGTTAACTAACTGAAATTTAAATAAGAACTTAAACACACAACACACACACAAAGGAATACAAAAGCCAGGTACTGGCTCATCAGACAGTACAAAGTTTGATGGTCTGATGTCAAGTTCTTGTTTGTTGGCTGAGGGTTATAGTCCGAGTGGTGAGGGCCCTCAGCCTACCACTCACACAGGTGTGGCCTGGCTGTCCACTGTTCCGGTGTGTTCAGAGCTCATTACATGTGTCCTCCTTGAACATCTCTCCCCAGAAACCTGGGCCTCACTGTGTGACTGGAAGACCACGACTGTGTCACTGCCTATGACTCCTGGAATAAATTCTATAACTTTTGTAATGCTCTCCAAAATGCGTGCCTGGGATCTGTAGGCATAGAAAACACTTTGCAATTGAAAATTTGAGAGAGACAGCAGGTATCAATAAATCAATATAATAAGAAAAAAGTCAGTTGGGAACATGAACTAATGTTTTTATAGGAATTTAAAATTAGAAATGTAATGACTCAAGTGTTTCGGATTAAACTCACTAAAGCAATAAATTCATATCTTATAAATGAAGCCTTCTAGTAGGATGATCTAGCCAGTTAAAGAGGAGGTGACGTGATGTGCCAGGAAAGTCTCTGGGGCCAGTGCTTGGACATGTCATCCACAACTTCTACCTTTACTTCTCAAAATCTCGGAAGCCATCCCCCACTTTTTTTCTTTACTCCTACATTGGTTCTGTTATTATGACAAATATAAAATTTTGAATTTGATCCACGCCCAAGAAACACAAATTAGGCGAACAAGTTTTTCATCTTATTTCTATAAGGGAGCAAAGTGTTTCTTCTGCCATCTTATGTTCTGTTCCTGGGGCCTGTAAATTAAACTGACAAAGGACAGAGTAAGAAGAGAAAAAGCATACAATTTTATTTTTAATGTTATATGCATGGGGGTGCCCCCCCCACAAATGAAAATCCAAAGTAGCAGTTAGACTTGAAGTTGGTGAAATTATATAGCATTCAAATAAAGGGCAATATATTGTGGAGAAGTGTCTAAATGAAGAAAAGGGGGTTTGAGCTTCTAGGGAAGCTCAAATTATGGGAAGGTAAACATTCTGGAAAAACCAATGTTAGATAAGGGTTATTTTGTGAAGTTTGTTTATGGAGACTCACCTAGGTGCTGTTTCCGCTTCCGGTGATAAGGGCTGCTCTCTTCCTGGTATGGGAGATGGCAGGGGACACCTTCAAAAGGGGAATTCATGCTCTGCTTTTAGATAGATAGGAGAAGGGCAGAGAGCTCTTCCTGTGTCTGTTTTGCTTAGTTGCTTTCAGTTCAAAATTATCATTATAGCAAAGTGCTATTTTTTTGAAGCTTAAAACAGCACCCCGTATTGGCTCCCAGCTCTGCAGGTGTGACTGTGTTCTCTGTGTGGGCATGGCGAGGCTGAAACCGAGGTGTCAGCCCAGCTGAGGTCTCATCTGGAGGCTCTGGGGTGGGGGGCAGGGAATCTGTCTCCAAACTCTTTTTTGTTCTTGGAAAAATTCAGTTCTTTGCAGCTGGAGGACTGACTTCGCCCTTTTCTTGGTGGCTGTCAGCAGCTAGAGGCCACTCACTTTCCTTGTCACATACTCTCTTCCATCTTCAAGCCAGCGAAGGCGTATCAAAATCTTCTCATGCTTCAGATCTCTGGGTAGCTCTTCTAGGACCAACCAGAGAAAACTCAGCATTATCCTCGGATAATTTCCTTTAATTACTTCTCCAAAATCCCTTCACAGCCGGACCTAGATTCCTGTTTGATTGAACAAATGAGATCCTCTTAGACTCCTGTCCACGGTGAGGTTTATGCTTCCTTCCTTGAATCTGAGCATGCCGGGACTACAGCCGAAGGGACACTGCATGACTGCCAAAGTGGTGTTACCCTGATGCCCTCCACTGTCTATGTTTCCCATCTCTTAAAGAAAAAAAAAATAACCACTAAAGTCTGAGTGAGGAATTATTTGGATGTCGCACTTAGGTGAATGTATTCTGGGAGGAAAACGTGGCCAGTGTAAGAGTGATGAGATACTGTGGGTAGCTGGGGTCTCTAAACCCCGGGATGATCTTCAGGACTCTATGTCCTCACAGAGAAGCACAAATGAGGATAAATGCAAGTTCTAGGTTAATTCCCCACGTTGGGGCTCCAGGATTAATCTAGAAAAAAAAAAAAAAAAGAAAAACGTAAGTTCAGTGGGTATTGTTATCGTTTTAAGAAGGTCTGTAGAAAAGGAGTTGAATTAACCCACCAGGAGTCTACCAACTCTTTTTCTAGTTTCTCTGGATTAAGTGGACAGGAAGTTCAGGTAATGAGTATAGAACAGAGGTGGACATTTTTCATACTTTTCTCAAAGTTCCGTATCTGAAAGGAATCTTTATAGTAATAACTTAAAGCAAAGATCTCCTCAAGCATTTCATTTTTTAATTTTTATTTATTTTTGAGAGAGAGAGAGAGAGAGAGAGAGAGAGAGAGAGAGAGAGAGGGAGACACAGAATCTGAAGCAGGCTCCAGGCTCTGAGTTGTCAGCACAGAGCCCGACACGGGGCTCGAACTCAAGAACTGCAAGATCATGACCTGAGCTGAAGTCGGATGCTTAACGACTGAGCCACCCAGGTGCCCCTCAAACATTTCTTTTTAATGTGTAATCCATGCAACATTCAATGAGACCAAGTTCAGTGCTGGTGCATCAGTAGGATCATAGGATGGAGTGTATGGCTTCTCCGAACTTCTAAGTGAGGGAGAAAGAAAAGAACAAGCAAAGAAAGAAGGCAAAATTAAATAACACAAACTCATATAAATAAATAACATATAGATCAAGGTGGGAATTATCATGAGTTGGTATTTCTTCCATGGGAAAATGTTGGGAAGGTCCGAAAAAGCACAGGGTTCAGTTGACTGGTGGGCAAGAGGCAGACGAGGATTCTGGAAAAGGAAATGTATTTCTGAGCATGGAAGTGATGTTAAGAAAAACATTATTGTGATTGTGTTACCCTTTTCTGGAGGGTGATTCCATTCTTCAGGAATTGGTGACTTTCTAGGCACTTGCAGGAGAGAAGCTTCTAAACAGATACATCTTGTGTCTATTTGTGGAGCCTAAAGTTGCTGTGAGCACTGTGTCCAGAGGGCTTCCTTAGAGAAGCCAAGTGCATGGAGATGGGGTAACTGAGGCAATTCATTCTGGTCCCGTGAGTCTCTGTTTAATTTGGGAACCCTCACTCTCTTATGGAGCTACGGATCCAGATGAACTTCACAGCCTTATTTTCTTTTTTTCCAGGAATTTCTGATCTTTTGTTAACCTTTAGATGCCCTATTAGATATTTATTTCATAGCGTGGACTTTCCCCATTCAGGTATTAATTCCTGACCTGATTTTTGACTGAGTATAGCCTTCCTGGATGAAAAGATCACATCCCTGAAAGCATATATTTTATAAGAGAAACTTTCTTTCTTTTAACAATGTCTTGAATCCTTTCTAGCCTACGTTTGCAAACTGTTACCCTTCTCCAGCAGGGTTTACTTTACAAATCTCACCATGGGATTTTAAAATGCAAATATTTCTAAAGCTACCACCCACGATTTGAGCCGTGAAACGATGCACATATCTGAACTGGCCAGATTTGGGGGAATACAAACACCATACCTAAATCCTACTTGGTCTTATTCAGGCCTTGCAGACACAGCGGGCTCTCTGCTGGCTGTCTTCCAGTGGATGCCAAGGGCTGCCATGGAGAGGCTGGGACACCCGTGGCGGTAGTCTCTTTACCAAGGTTTGGGCACCAGCCCACACAACTGGCAAGCAGCCTTAAGCTAAAGGGGAAAGCAATCCTGAGTTGGACCAGCTCTCCCCGGCCCCAAGTCCTCCCCAGTCAGAGGGACATCAACGAACTGCGTTGGGCAACCATGGGGGGGGGGGGTGGAGGGAGACAGAAAGGACTGCTCCATTGTTGCATCCAGAGCTTTTCCCATCCTCGTGACATCTGCTTGCCAAAGTTGAGCAGGTGGGGGTTGACTATGGAAAAAGAAAACATTATTAAACTCTTTGAAAACAGATGGCTTGCAGTGACAACTGTCATGGTGAGTGTAGCACCCATGTGGGCACCTCACCCCAGAGGAGGGGTGGGGGGCTCCTTGCTTTGTCTAATTTGCATTCCTTTCCTTCCTCCTTTTCCTCCCCCCTCCTTCTTCTTTTTATTTTTTGATGTGTACCATTTATGTGCCAACTCCGGATTTTAAAAAAAATATCTGCATCATCAAACATTCCCTACCTCCCTCCGTCTCCCCCACCCGTAGGTATTTCACAGATACGGTCGGAACAGCTTGTACTTGGCTCCCTGGCGATCTGTACAGGCATCTCTGTCACTGAGTATTGCTAACTCAGATGAAGTGTTAAGATTATGGGGATTTGTATTAGGTCACAGATTTTGAGACATCATGTGGGGTGGGGTGACAACTAATGTTCCCTGGTGCGTTTTCGGAGCTTGATCTCTCTGCCACCTGTGCAGTTTTCAAGGAAATGGCTGAGCGGTTTGGTTCTGGTCAGGTGGCGGGGAACGGGGACCTGTTAGGAGACACTTGTCTTCTCTTCAAATTGTGCCATGGAGCAGGAACCGAGGAGCAGCCCAGCTTGGCTAGTCACCCTTAGCATTGACCTGGTGTGAGTGAATCGATGCCGAAATGCTCTGCTGATACAGTGATTTCTAAGATGGCTGGGGAAATACGGGCTCCTTTTGAGCAAGGTGTTTCCTTCCGCAGGGCTGCTCTGTGTGGGGCTGCTCTTTCCCTCCCTGCTGCCTCAAGTGCCGTGGGGTGGGAGAGCCTGCGGCAGGAGACAGGTGTCTTGGGTTCAAGCAGAGAACTGAAGCCATCTATGACCTTCCCCACTGGAAGGGAAGTATGTGAGATATGGGCTCTATTTATATGCAATGATCTAATCATCAGAGATCCTGGCCTCTTGGTTTATGGTTCATGGTATCCATCAATCTGTAGACAGTGTGAGTGACATCAGTCTGAAGATGGCTTCGTTATGAATGCTTCTTGACCAGCTAAGGAAATGCACCTGATGATAATAGAGCTTCTCAAGTAATGAAAATAAAATCCCTCTCTAGTCACAAATTATTTCAGAGTTAACAAATCCTAGTCCACATAACTTGTTTTATTTACTAGTTATAGGAAGTGGAGCTCTGGATTAGAGGGTAGGATGGTGGCCCTGCTGGGGCTCAGTCTGGGGTCTGGTATGACTGGGGCCTGGCCTGGTTAATTGTAGAAGACTGGAAAGAGCCAGCCTCCTGCACTGCATGTCCTCGAAGGGAGTGGGGCGGGTGCTGAAGGACCCCATGCCCAGGAGAGCTCGGCTGGGAAGTGAGAGTCCCACTGTGACAATGACCACTAGGGGGCGGTCACTGCAAACAGCTGGAAGCCCAAGAGCTGCTGGCTGACCAGGGGAAGATGTTATACTTGGAAATAGTAGAAGTTCCCAAACCTCGGCAAGTTGGGGGTGGCCTCAGGACATGTGGTTAAAGACAGAGAGAATTCCTGCTGGAATTCACAAGTGGGGTTCAGATTCCCAACAGGACGATAGGAAACAACAAGACAGAACCCTAATGCTAGACAGTGCCAGGAAGGTTACTGAGGGCAGGAGCTGTCACTAGACCTGCAGACAAAATAGAGTTTTATCTCAGTGACCTGGTTATCTGAACTGAGGCATAAGGTCAAGGTTAAATGAGCCGGCACATGGACCTGAGCCTGAAACTTCTTTAGTCTCTTATTTTTCAGCTCAGGGGATGCTTAGCCTTGCTGGGCCTGTTTATTGAGTGCCAGCGGATGGTGCGTGTAAGAAGGGAAGGAAGTGGACGGAGGAATGGGCTAGGGAAGCTGGGACCCAGCCCAAACCAACCCAGTGTGGCTGTTGTGAGTTCAACATGAAACATGGTTCATTAAAGCACTGAAACAGAAATCCTTGTGTCAACTATTAGGTAAAATGGAGAATGAAAGAACTGAAATTTCCTGGGACAGAGATGCCAGGATGTTTCCAACCGTTTCTGCGCAAACCCTCAGCCCACTGCTGGTTCACTTAGGCAACGCCTATTTCTTCTATTTATCTTCTGAAACTCTTTTCAATCACCTTTTCTCCGGGAAGACTTTATCTACAACCCCGCCTTGGTGGCATCCTCCTTCAAGGTTTCTCAGAACACTTAGCTGAGTTAGAATTTTACATAGTTTTCTTAATTAGTTAATTATGTTTGATCCCTCTCTCGCTAGAAGGTGAGATTTACAGGGACTGAGAATATGTCTGTCCTGTTAGCTGCTGGATGCCTAGAACCCAGCCCAGTGCCAGGTATATTTCAGGTGCTGAACGAGTATTTGTTGAATGAATGAATGAATGTTTTGACAAAAATCAGAATATTTTTTGTTAGGCAACACCAAGAGAATGACTGTCATATTTGGTAATCAAGAGCACCGATAAAAATAGATCATTCTGTAAACACATACCAAGGCGTCTGGGGATACCAGACTGGGGGGAGTTACAAAGCCTCTGGATATTAATGACCAAGTCCTTATACTATAGGCCCAGGTTTGACATAAAAATAAGCAAAAATGAAGATCAGTAGATTCTTTAAGGAAATTCAAGTTCTTCTATAGGGCAGGCACATGGCAGCAAACTCCTAGCCTAGTTTTCCTTCTCCCTACCCTTTACTCTGTATCTTGCACAATCTATGTAAATAAATAATATAAAAATAAACATTGAACACGTTCTTTTAGGGGAAAATAACTCATACCCACAGCCAGATGGAGTCTGTGGAAGTGGGGTACCCTTCATTTGGTTCTGATACATGTTAGAGCTCTTTGATTTGTAGCAGCAGCAGAATCTAATATTGACTTTGTGTAAGTCATATAACCAAAGGGAAAGCTGAAAGCCCGGGTTTGGGAATACATAAGAATTAAAACATTTCTATGTAGTCAAAACCACTGCTTAGTTTTGCTTGGTTATAGCTGTGTTGCAATTCTTTAGATGTTTACTTATTTATTTTGGGAGAGAGAGCAAGAGAGGCAGAGGGAGAGAGAGAATCCCAAGCAGATCAAAGCTGTCAGTGCAGAACTCAATGCTGGGCTCCATCTCATGAAACTCGAGATCAAGAGTTGGATGCTTAACCTATTGAGCCACCTAGGCCACTGTATAGCTGTGTTTTAAAAAGCCATCCCATTTTTATTCTATTTATCGTGTTGCTTGGGTCTCCATTCCAGGTGAGATCATGTGCTTGGGTTGTTCCCAGCCCAGAACACCGTAAAGCTTCTAGTAGACTTTACCCAAAGGAAGGAGGACATTTCTCAAAGGAAAATTGAAGTGCTATTTCCCCAAAGAATGAAGTAAGAGTTCATCAACAGATGAAGGAGTGAACAAAATGTGGTGTAGACATACAATGGAATATTATTCAGCCTTAGAATGATTAAAATTCTGATACAATGTGGATGAGCCTTGAAAACATGCTAAGTGACATAGGCCAGAGGCAGAAAGGCGATTCTAGTTATGTGAGGTGCCTATGTCTAATTCATAGAGACAGAAAGTACATTAATGGTCATCAGGGCCCGGGTTGAGGGGGAGGGGAAATGATGAAATTTTGTTTGATGGGGACGGTTTCAGTTTGGATGGGGAAAACTCTAAGTGGATGGTGGTTATATGCACAACAATGTGAATATAGCTAACGCTGCTGAACTGTGCACTTAAAATGGTTAAAATGATCAATTTTATGGTTTGTAAATTTTGCCACCATAAAATAAAAAGAGTGCACGACAGCCAACATCAAGCAGTGTCAAGCCAAGGAGAATGGAAGGTCATGGTCATTGGAAAGAAAGGCCACTGAGGCACCTGGTGTAGGATCAGACGCCTGGACTCAAGTCCCAGTTCTTCAGTGTAACCTCGAGGGAGTGACCAAGCTTCTCTGAGCCTCCTTTGCTCATTTGTGAATAAAAATCCTGGCCCCATTATCTATCACATAAGAACCGGGTTATCCTGTGAAAGTATTTCTGTGAACTTACAAAACTACACAGAGGACAGCATTACAATCGGAGGGATGAAAAGCCCTTCGCAAAGCCATATTTCACTGGCCTGGATGAGAAGTGGCTACCACTACTTTCTTAGGTTAGTAAGTGTTCTGGAGATGGTGTTCACAGATGGAAGGCAAGGGTTAGAATAAAAATATGAGCAGGATAGGAGACAGCTATTCGTGTACATGCTACAGGATCAAAACGGGTCTGAATTGCCCTTCTGTGAGGCTGCTCCATTAAGATTTCACAGCCCTCAGTGAAAGGCTCAGACATATCCTTAACCAATGAAGCAGCTGGTATTTCCTGCAGAGAGTCTCTAAATGGCCTAACAACAGTGGAGTTGTTAATTGATGTCGGTAAGAACCAGCAAGGGGTGCCTGTTGGATACTTATCACCTATTCCTGGTACAGGGTTTGGGCAAATAAAGGAATGATTGATTTCGGGCAAAATTCCAAATATTTGGTTTTAGAAGCCAATCGTCAATTTCTATGCCAAAAGCTTATTTGCTACTATGAGATGCAAAAAACAGTACAAAGCAGGTTTGATTGCAAGATTCCTCTGGTTCTGTCATTTTATTGGATTAAAACCTTCAGAGGGGGTCCATTGGAGTTATAACTTGATCAACTTTAAAGGTTATTGGAAGAAATGGTGGTAGCTTTTCTAGTTTTAGGTAGAATGTTCCGGTCACTCATCAGGCACTTGGCTTTTTCAACCGTGGCTGTATGCAAGGAGCCTAGTTCCAACCACCTGCTGAGTAGGGAGCTTGAGGATTTACCTCTAGAACTTCAGTCCTGGGAAACGTGTCTCCTCCCACACCTGAGTGTTTACCTGGCTTCAGTGCCTTTTCACAGCAATGCCCTTGAAGGTCTCATTCTCAAGAATTTCCTTCTTTTGAATTTGGTTGATTTATATATCTCATATATATATTCCATGTGTTGGAAGTAGAAGGGGGCACTTCTTATATATGCTCAGTTTTCCATCTCAACCGAGAACGGTGTTGGAAATTTCTATTACTAAGTTCTGATGATTTTGATACTTGGACATCCATGAACGAGGGAACCAAGATGGTGCTGCCTTCATGGAGCCTGGGGTCTCCTTGCTCTGGTGATCTCCTGGCAGCCAGCTTATGATCCTTTGGACTCACTACAGCCATTTAGGAGGAAAGGACAGACCCTACTCATTACCATGGGACTAGTCTTTTTAAGGCATTGAAATGTTTGACTGATATTGACTTAAGTGACTTCATTTCCACGCATCCAGTAATAGACCAGAGCTTGGGTTGAAGATTCGGGGGAAAGAGGTGTGGTAAAGGGAAAACTATGAATGAGATAGAAAGAGGAGCAGAGAGGGAAGAATAAGAATGAAGACAAAGAAAAGACAAAGGAGGGGGAAACTGGATGGTCTCAGAGAAAGAAAAGAGTAAGAGAGGAAAAGGAGTTGTGGCAGGGATCGAAAGAATCCTGCCTTCCTCTGTCCTGTTCTCTCTGGAGAAAATGAATTCCTGCCCTACAGCTGGCAGCTTCCCGAAGCCTCCCAGCCATGATCACATCTCTAGGTGACAGCTGGAGTGCATCACCCTCAGGCATGTCCTCTCTAGTCCCTTCTCCTCCTTTGTCAGGCACACACAACATCCAGTTCGGACATTGAAGTCTGCTTTAGCTGGACGTGAGGGAAGCTCGTTTTCATAAAATACATCACCTCGGAGAGCAACCTGTTGCTATTTTTCACAATTTCTAGGTATTGACTTTAGGGCAAAGCTGCTATTGCTACATTTGTTTTCCTTTTTAGAGCTGGGGGTGGGGTGGGGGCATGTTGGGGAAAATTTTCAGTCAACCCATTTGCTGTGTGACAGGGGCCGTCAGTGAAAATCCAACATGCAAAACATTTTTAACGAAAGGATTTTGACCATGTTCTTGAATGCTCTTGAAGATCCGAAGAAGCAATCTATCTGACTGACTGGCCTCCTGCATTTCAAATTATCTGCCACACAGGTTTTGCTCCAATGCACAAAATTAATGTGGGACCTTGGAATTGTGAGATTGATGAATTCTAATTAGTTCTCTCTTTAAATAGCAATGTTTGCTGTGTGGTGCTATTTAGAAACTTCTATCACCCCATTCTATTTATAAATTTCTTTTATAAGCATAGGATCTAAAGGCTGAAAGAGACCTTAGAAATGCTGTAATGAAAAGAGCACTTTCCAGTTCTAGCTCTGAAACCCAATTGTTCGTGACCTTGAATAAATCACTTAACTTCTCTGTGCCTGATTCTCCTTCTCTGTAAAATAAACTATTTGAAAGGACTGAGATGAGTTTGGCTCTCACATTCATTTATGTACCATCTACTGCTGCTTCACAGCGAGAAATGGAGGCTCTGAGTTGTAAGCACCCTGGGGGGAGGGCGCTGTCCCCCAGTGAGGGGTAGGCTCACACCCATTCTGACACCTGATCTCCTGCAGGATTGTCCATACACTCTGGGGTGCCTGCCCACTGGATTCCACTTGGGCCTAGAGAGCCAGAGTGGACCCCCACCAGCTCTAGAGAGTCAGCTCAAGACTGGGTGGGAGATGGGCCTGTTTTCCAGAACTCCCCACCTTGGCTCTGGCTGTATTTCTTGTAAGACGCTGCTCTCTCTGCCGTCGAGTAAAGTCCCAGTCACCTTAGAGCGAATGAAGGCTTTTCAGCATGAATGCAGATGTGTATCAAACAAATTTGACATTTCTCAAGACTCACTCACCTGTACCTTCAGGCTATTTTGGATCTCCTTAGCTTCTCTTTATAAATGCAGACAGGGCAGATCCAAGTAGGTGGGCCCTGGGGTCTTGATTTGCAGTGACAGACACTGACTTCATTACTCATGCCCTTCATTACCCCGACCCAGTGGCTCCTCCTTGTCTGTTTTCTATATCTGTTCCCACAGTCCATGCCGTCCATGGCACTAACACCCACCCAGTGGCCCAAGCCAGATACATCTAAGTCATACCGTTGCAGGATTTTTTTCAAGCACAATACCCAGGATTCATTGTCTGGCCGCTTTGAAGAATAAAGAGGTGGACACAAAATGAAGAACAGGCAAAAGTTTATTAGACTATATGATCAGAAAGGAAAGTAGGAAAGCAGGAAAGCTCTCTTTACAGAGAGGGGACATTGGAAAGTGGATGTCCAAGGGCTATAGCCAAGGGTCCTTGTTTTACTTTTATTAAAAAAAATTTTTTTAAATATTTATTTAGTTTTGAAAGACAGAGACAGATCATGAACAAAGGAAGGGCAGAGAGAGAGAATGGGACACAGAGAATTGGCAGCAGGCTCCAGGCTCTGAGCTGCCAGCACAGAGCCCGACTTAGGGCTCGAACCCATGAACTGTGAGATCATGACCTGAGCCAAAGTCAGACCTGAGCTGAAGTTGGACACTCAACTGACTGAGCCACCCGGGTACCCCTGGGGGTCCTTGTTTTATAAGTTTCTGGCCATCCCTCTCCCATACCTTTCCCCTTGTTCCTCTCAGGTCCTACCTGTATTGGCTTGATAGCTCTAGGTACTGGATTGTCCATTTTTAATTGGCTCCTTTCCATTGTATGAGGGGTGGTCTATGGCCATACTTAGGTCTTTTGTCAAACTCCTGAGGGGAAGTAGGTAGGATCTGTTACATTCTTAAGAGGAACCTTCTGCCTGAGGGGGTTTGCTGTGGACCAGCATTGTTCCAGAATAGGTGTTTTTTCCCACCCAGGGACCTCAGGCCCTAATCATTCCCTCTTTGTCTACGGAATCCTATCTTTTCCTATCATAATATTTGATTCCTCCCTCTTCTTGACTGCTTCCACTGATTGGTTTCTGTATTCACTTTCTAGAGCTGCCTTAAACACCACAGACTGTGCCTTAAACCAGCAGGGTTTATTCTCTTACAGATCTGAAGAAGTCTAGAATCAAGACGTTACCAGACGCATGCTCTGTCTGAAGGCTCTGGGGAAGAATCTGTCCCATGCCTTTCTCTGACTTTCTGAGAATCTTGACATTTCTTGGCTTGAAGATACAATGCTCCGATTTCTGTCTCTGTCATCACTGATGTTTTCCTCTCTTCTGTGTATCTTCTCCTCTTCTTATGAGGACCTCAGTCATATCAGATTTGGGACTCACCCTAATTAGTGTGACCTTACCTAAACTTGACAATATCTACTAGAAGACTTTCCAGAGAAGGTCACATTCCTGGGGACTGGGGGGCTTTAATATGTCTTTCTGAGGGACAAAATTCCTGGGTGCCTGGGTGGGTCAGTCTGTTAAGTGTTTGACTCTTGAGTTTGGCGCAGGTCAATGATCTCATGGTTCCTGAGATCAAGGCCTGCATGGGGCTCTGTACTGATAGGGTGGAGCCTGCTTGGGATTCTCTCTCCCTCTGTCTCTGCCCCTCCCCTGCTACTCTCTCTCTTTTTCTTTCTCTCGAAATAAATAAATAAACATGAAAAAAAAATTAAATCTGAAGCAGCCTCTAAATCCTGTTAATTCTACTTATTAACTATTGCTCACGTCCCTCTCCTCCTCTTCCTCCCCACCATCACACTTTGTTCCAAGTCCCTAGCCGGATGTATCCAAAGTCTCCCGACAACCGTGGAAGAACAATTTTGTCATTTTATAAGATGCAGTGCTAAAAGTGAAATTACTAAGTGAAAAGGCACTATGTCTAACATCTTGATAGATCCTACTAATTTTTCTCTAAAGAAGAGATTCACATTTGCAGTTCTAGAAGTAATGTCTGAGAGTGCACTTTTCCGACCTACTGTTGTCAACACAAAATTTTCTGAAGTAAAATTTTTTTTTGCCCACCCACTCAACAATGGTGTTTCAATACTTGCACCTGTATTTTCCTAATCACTGGGGACTCAGATCACATACCGCTGCTGTCCTGATGGGGGGTGGGCCCTCTCTCTGGCACAGCCCTCTTGTTGCTCAGGCTCCATGGACTCTTAGCAGCAGTAGGTGAAGAGTGAGAAGCAAGATTCCCTTCTCTGTGTGCTCGTAGGCTGAGGGACACCGAGCAGATTCCCTTCTATGTGGTCCCGTGGCTGAGTAAACATGCAGGTTGACACTCTCTTTACTTATGACTGAACCTTCCTTCCCTATATGGATTGGGCTGGATACTGGAGCCCAGCACCCCTATTCCTGCCCAAGCACCACTCCCCAGGCTTGCACCTCACTATCTGGGTGACCCCCTTTTTCCTTCCTTGAGCCTGACCATGTGCTTCTGGGGGATGGATGGAGTGGTGGGGTGAGGGCCAAAGGACCAGTTTGGTTAACTCTATGAGGCTGAAGGGAGGTGAGGAAGCTCCTTGATGCTATTTACAAGGTGTGGCTCTGTTGAGATGGTGAGCCTTAGCTGTGGACCTTTAGCCAAGATTTCAAGTCTAAAGGAGAAGGCTCATGCAGCATTTTGTGACATATATGTTATTGTTGCGTGTGTGCATGGAGGGGCACACTCATGCTGTTACTCTGGGGGAACGGAGCACACGTGACTGTTTTTCCATGTTACTGTGCATGCATGGGGCCACTTTTACCCTTTGCTTAGTGCGGTTTCATACAGCTTGAGCTTTTAAAGTGAACTTGTTAGTTCTGTGTATACAAGGATTTAAACATTAATAATTCACCTTTGGGTATCTTTTTACTAGGTGGTAGAAAGTACAGGTATTAAAACATTGCAAGATTCTTCTTTCAAAAGGGAAGGTCTATTTTTTTTAAACTTTTTAAAATGTTTATTTATTTTTGAGAGAGAGAGAGAGAGAGAAACAAAGCATGAGCAGGGGAGGGGCAGAGAGAGAGGGAGACACAGAATCTGAAGCATCTCCAGGCTCTGAGCTGTCAGCACAGAGGCCGACAGGGGGCTTGAACTCACAGACTGTGAGATCATGACTTGAGCCAAAGTCAGATGCTTAACCCCCCTGAGCCACACAGGTGTCCCAGGAAAAGTCTATTTTTCAAATTATTTTCTGAATGTGTGTCCTGTGCACAACTTTGGAACACAGCTTATTATCTTAATTTCTTTTTTTTTTTTTGAAATCCCACAATATCTTGTACAAATATCTTCAAATAGGAGGCTGACGGCAGAAAGGAAGGAAGGGGGAATGGGAAGGAAGAAGGGAGGTAAAGAGGGAAGGAACTAATGAACGAACAAATGAACGAAGGAACGAAGGAACGAAGGAAGGAGGGAAGGAAAGTGACTTATCACTGATAACAGAATCCTGAGGACTGCTCAGAGGTGAGCCAGGCTGTCATACTCTGAAGACTCCTCTAACTCCACACAAGACTTCTTTGCAGTTTAACTTTGTCTTGCAAAGATTCTATTGCAAGCCTGATCCTTAGTTCAGTAGGGAGGTTCTTATCTGGTTACCACCTCTACGACCTCTGAGCTGGTCTTTCTCCTCAGAAATGGCACAGAGAACTCTTTGAAGTTTTCTATTAAATCGTGTGTCCAAGGGCTATCTGTATCCAAGAAATTTGATTGCACTTCAAGCGTTGGTCAAATGTTTGAAAGTGATGGACAGTGATCTGGAACTGCATCTGACCTGAAACACCACCCTCCAGTCTACTTTGCAGGCTGGTTTCTGGGTTCCGAACTCTACTTTGAGCCCAAACTCCAGGCAAGCAGAAAGTGAGCTAAAGCGTTCTTCTCAAAGATTTTGAGAAGAAAAAAAAGAAAAACCCAAGAGTTAAAGACAGAACAATGTAACAACACATATGGCCACTAAATAGAGAAAACTTATCCAGCTTCATGAGTATTCAAAGAATTGTAAATTTGATCAATGAATATAATTTTCCACCTCAAGGTGACAGGGATTTTGTTTAATATTTATTTAATTTTTTGACAAAGATTTTTAAAAGGGCATTATCCAGTGGCTAAGGAAGCAAACACTCTCATATTCTTCTGCTAAAAGTTCATCAGAACAAAATTTTTAGAGTGTGGGTTTTCAATCTGTATACATAGGTGCACTTAAGAGTTTATTTCAGAAAATATCCTAAATAAGCAAAATGATTTAGTTACACACTGCTTACTACAGTCTTATTTAAAATAATGAAAACTGGGGGCGCCTGGGTGGCTCAGTCAATTGAGCATCCAACGACTTCAGTTCAGGTCATGATCTCACAGTTTGTGGGTTCGAGCCCTGCCACCGGCTCTGTGTTGACAGCTCAGAGCTTGGAGCCTGCTTCTGATTCTGTTGTCTCCCTCTCTCTCTGCTCCTCCTTGCTCATGATCTGTCTCTCTCTGTCTCTCAAAAATAAATAAATAAATAAATGTTAAAATAAATAAATAAAATAATGAAAACTGGACATAAACTCTAGGTCCGACAGAGGAAATATGTTCGAAAAGGCACAGTTCATCCATCAATAGAATGCTACTTAGCCAGGAATGTGGATGTGATTATCACTCTTTCCACCGCGGTCCGCAGAGCCCGGGGGTCTCACGCATTGATCTCGGGCAGCCTGAGGGTGGGGGTCTCCAAGCACCTCACGCCCCTCTCCAGCCAGGATGGCAGAATGATGTGAATTCTAGACGGAGAGCTACTGGCAAAACAAAACGTGAATTTTAACCCAAGAAAGATGTTCGTGGTGTAATGAGAAAAAGGAAGAAAGCAACAATGCACCGTGAACACCGTAAGTTTTCTTCATCCGTGGCACGATGATTTGGGGTTTTCCTCCCCAGTTTTCCCTTCCTGAAGCATGTCTGTTTCGCCCGAGAGGCAGGGCACACATAAAGCATAATAGAAGGGAGTCCTCATAATGGAGCTCAAAGCGGGAAGGAGTCCTTCAAGCATACTAATGAGGAACAAGTAACAATTAGGCTAAGAAGTAGTCACGTTGGGCAGAGTAAAAGATGTTTTTAGAGAATTTTTTTTTTTTTTGTAGATGTTGCTCTTACTTTTAATCAAAATTAGTCAGAACACTATGTCTCTCATTCCCTAGAACCCACCACATTAACAGCAAATCTGACATGGGAAGTCATTTGATGTGCACACAGGAAGGTCTGCGGGTCTGCGGTGCGCAGGGAGGAGGACCCAGGGCACATTTTAGGTGGTGACAATGCCTTTATAGATTTACAGATGCTGCTTGGAAATGTCAATCTAGGTATAATGGAGGGTCCATTGATGATCATATGGCGGTGGGGGGGGGCGGTGTGTCTCTGCTTCTCAGTGCCTCTGTGCTCTTTGCATTCAAAAATTACCTTGTGCATGAGAGAGGGTCATGCATGCTTGGAACTTGATGCAGCCCTCTTTTTATTATTATTATTATTATTATTTATTTTTGAGAGAGAGAGACAGCATGAGCAGGGGGTGGTCAGAGAGAGAGGGAGACACAGACTCTGAAGCAGGCTCCAGGTTCTGAGCTAGCTGTCAGCACAGAGCCCGATGTGAGGCTCAAATTCACGAACCATGAGATCACGGCCTGAGCCAATGTCAGACGTTTAACCGACTGAGCCACTCAGGCACCTTGATGCAGCCTTCTTAAAAATGTTGAAAAATTTTTAGAGACCTAAACTGATTCAAAAATATTTTTAAGGCATATATTGGATATCAAATATTTGCCTTCTTCAAGTTTTGTTTTTAGTAATTTACCAAGTTGTGTAGCCCTCACCATCAATCTGTCTTAGCACATTTTCATCACCCCCCAATATGTACATTGACTGCTAATCTTCATTGTCCAGTCCCCCCAACCGTCCCAGCCATGATGAATCTCCTTTTTGCCTTTTCTGGATATTTTGTATATATGGAATCACATAACATGTGATCTCTTTTGTCGGGCTTTTTAGTGAGCACAGTATTTTGGAGTTCATCCATGACACAGCACATAGATGTAGTTTGTTTTTCTTTTGTAACTGCTGAATTACATTCCATTGTGCGGATGTACAAGTAAATTATCTCTTAAGTACATGTATAGTTTCAATAAGTGATACAAACAAGAAGAAAATCTACCTGCTGAAATTTAATAGCACCATAACAGTATCTTCCTGAGATAATATTTCTAATGGAAATAAAAAGTTCCTTTTATAATACACAATCTAATCCATCCATAATTTGTACTATCGCTTTTAAAAATTAATTCATTAACTCATGCCAATCGCTGTTCCAGGTTTTGGTGAAGTGGGCATAATAAGACATACTCATGCCCTAAACATACTCATAGTTTCATGGGAAGATAGAGCTAGAGCGTAAGGGGAAGAGATGAAAAAGTTTGGCTGTTGGTGGAGTATCAAAAGGGTCAAAGTTAGAGCTCTAAATTGGAACATTAAATATTTATTAAATATTTACCAGGTACCAATTCTAGTGCTATATCTGAGCTGAAAAAATGCTGTCTAAAGGAAAAAAAAACTTTATTAAAATTTTTTTTTAAAAAGGTAGGGCTCCTGGGTGGCTCATTTGGTTAAGCGTCCGACTTTGGCTCAGGTCATGATCTTGTTGTTCGTGAGTTCGAGCCCCTCATCGGGCTCTGTGCTGACAGCTCACAGCCTGGCGCCTGCTTCAGATTCTGTGTCTCCCTCCCTCTCTGTCCCTTCCCCGTTCATGCTCTTTCTCTCAAAAATATATTAACATTAAAAAATTTAAAAGAAAAAGAACTTTATAGGAAATAATATATGCCATAGGTTTAGCATAATCAAGCGCTCGAGTACAGCACTGAAGTGAACTTGCTCACTAGGAGCAGCTAATGAAGAGTCCAGCCGTGAGTCCAGCGCAGACCGAAACTAGTACACCGCAGGCTCTGGGTAATGTTACTGTCCTGTTCAGAGTTCTGATTTCTAGGGTATATCTATACCAGTGTACTCAGCGTTCTAGAAAGACACTGGCAAAATAGAGAGTCCGGAATGGTTGTGGCTATCTAGGGAAAAGAACAGGTGTTGGGAGGTGTGGGAGTAAGATCTGATGCCTGTCTCTGAGTGTTGGCAGAAGTCTCTGAATGGGCCACCTAGTGCAGGAGTGAGCACACGTCACTGGACACAATGCTGATATTGGAAAGCTGTTTGGGAGGACGTACACAGAGTGTTACTGCATCAAAAGGGAGATAATTTCTAAGTTTCCTTCTTGCCCAAACCTGTATAATGAAAAAATATCACACCGTTCACCAGTCAGGTAATTCATTCATCATTTATGCACTATCTACAATGTGTAACCATGTCTAACTAAAGCTTTTCCAATTCTTGGCCTCCTGGATGTTTCTGGGGCCTTAACACTGTTACTACTTCTCTCAGGCTTCCGGTCAGGATCCTTTTGCCTCTATAGTAGTTCTTTCTGGTGTGTGTGTGTGTGTGTGTGTGTGTGTGTGTGTGTGTGTGTCCCTCCTTTTCTTCTTTCTTACTGCATAGTGGGCACCGGCTGGGCTTGATATTCGGAATAGTTTTTAGTTATTATATATTCCTTGATACAGAAAAGTATCACAGAGCCAGATTTCCTTTCTGCGTTTAGGTACACACTTGTGACCTTGAAAACCCTCCTTTTTTCACCTCTGTTTTGTATACATTCAGCACATCTTTTCACACCTTAAAATCATTTCATTCTGTATCTGATTGCCAGGTGAGTCTTTTTACCACACACTCCTGATCATTTTATTTTCTTTCCCAGAAATCTTCCGTGCTTTTAGATTGCTTACAGGAAGAAACTCAAACTCCGTATCCTTGCATTTACGAAATATCTAATCTGTCTCAATTTCCCTTTCCTGCCTTATCTCATACTATTCTAAAAAGTCTTACTCAGGTTCAGTTAATCTTACTGGTATTTCTCAAGTACATTGCATTCCATTTTTTTTTGTTTTTTAGCCCAAAACTTCGAACATGTTTTCTGCCTTCATGTTTTGTGCTGGCTCCATTTTTTCCAACATCCCTGAATGTTATCCAAATCCTACTAATTCTGCAGCTGCAGCTCAAGAAACTCTCCCTCTATAAAACTCTGGTTGCCTGTCTACAGCATTGGTTCTCAATTCAGTTATGGTCCCTTCTACCCTGGGACACATTTTCTTTGTGGATCAGAAGGCTTATTTACTTTTTATAATTGCCATTTTTGTTTGTATATTTTCATACCAATTCTCTACCATGATAGGTCAGGATCATATGAATCTTATGCCTCTCTCTACCCCTCAGTATATAAAATGTCCATGCTCAGTAGAACTCAACAGATACAACTTTTTCTCCAGGAGGCTGAATTTTAGAGTTGGAGCGAGATTTGGAGATCTGACTGGTTGATTGATTGATTAATGGAGTCTGGACCAAAGGACACTTTAGACCTTTGAGCCTAGCCACCTGCTCAGAATGACATATTTTGACTAAGTGGGTTTTAATAGCACATATCATTGAAGCTGACTTATAAAGAAAGATACGTGGCATGGCTGGGCAGTTTGATGCAAAGGTAAACCTAAAACATGGCTAAAATTAGTCTATGGAGAAATATTTCCACAGTCTGATGGTCTTGTCAAAGTTAAGAAGCTCAGCTTTTGATTAAGACTGATGCTTTTGATTCCATGTTCAGGAAAGCCCCAGACTGGAGATTTGTCCTGATTTAGATTTATCAAGTACAGCACCACTGATTGGCAGTAGGTGGCGCTGCTTCTCTGCAGAAATTTTTCATGATCCACTCTATTCTCCCTCTCATTCAAGTAGCTCTTGCAAGGCCGGACCCAGAAAAGCAATTTGAATATTTTATGTTAGTGGAAACAAGACTTACTTACATTTGTCATATATTCCTTGATAGACAAGGGTTTCAAAGAACCAGGTCTTTATTTACTTACTCTCATGCCTTTCATTTTCCCATTTCTGACCTTGGAACACCTGGTTCCTCATTATCTTTGAGCCCTTCCCACAAGAACTGATCTTTCAGATCTGATGGCCAGTTGTGACTGAGAGAACTTGAGTAGGCATTAGGTCCATCCTTCTTTTCTTCAGGGAGAAACTTATAGCCCGGATCCCTGGTCAAGGTCATTCATGAAGTCAGAGGCAGAGTCAGGAAGCAAACCTGGGGGTCCTCCAGTCATCCTGGCCTTCCCATCCTGCCCCGGTCTTCAGCACACCTCGCCTCTTAGCATCAGGCGTGCAGGGCCACTCACTGACAACACTGGTGTCCATTGGAGAAACGCCAGAGATAGTGCCCAAATAAGAGTGTGTGCGTTAGTGTGTGTGTGTGTGTGTGTGTGTGTGTGTGTGTGTGTGTGTGTGTGTAAGAAATTTGGTACAGTTATCTTATCTCATTCTTTTTTGTAGCATCTGACCTGAGGTAAGCCCTCGACAAGTGTTTGTTGAATAAATGAAGGATGGGAGAAAGTGAAGAAAGTAAGAAGGAAGAGAGGGAAGGAGGAACAGAAGCAAAAGAAGGGAGGAAAGGAGGAGAGGAAGGGAAGGCAGGAAGGGAAAGCAAACAGAGAGGGAAGAGGAGAGGGAGGGAGGAAGAGAGAGAGAAAGATGCAGGGAGAGAGAGGAGAGGAGTGTGGTGGGAGCAATGGAAGGGGAGGAGGGGAAAGAGCAAGGGGGGAGGAGCAGAGGGAGGGAGGAGAAGAAGGAAGAAAAAGGAAGGAGAGGGAGGGGAGCGAAGGTAGAAGCCCAGTGAACGGGAGCCCTCATCACCCTGACATCTGGTAGAGTCTGAGATTATTCATCCTGGTTTAGCACTCTCTTAGAAATAAGGTAACACTTCCAAGCCAACTGGATTATTTTATTAGCTCTCATTTCATGCTATTTGGACTCAGGCATTAAATTAAAAGGTGAATTCAGCTCTCACTTCTCTCGGTGAGGATACGTGTCCACCCGCCACTGTTGTCGAGTCTGGCAGCAGTGAGCGGGCATCAGGGCATCAGGCGTCTCCCTGCCTTCCCTCTGCTGACATCATGGAAGCCATCCATTCATGAGGGCAGATGGGACATGGACGTTTTTGGGAACAAGCCCATATTCAGAGTCAGAAAAATTCCAGGAAATCCAGACACATGGTTTTATTAGATTCATGTCTAGAAGGAGAATTATCGCTGTAAGTGGAAGCAGAGCATCTAGGCGATGAACCGAGACAGGAAGTACAGCTCTCCCATTTTGGACTCTGACATGAATGATTGCCTCTTCTCTCTTTTGATCTATCTAATTCTAGAGGCAACACCTAAACGCCGGGCTTTATTTCTGCGATTTTCTTTCAGATCCCGTCCCTCCATGGGGTAACGTCTTATGCCATGGAACTCTCTTCACCTAATCAGCTGTCAAAACTCATTTGTCTTACGTCCCATCCAGAACCTTGCTAATTGACCAAGTAAGTTGATATGACTTGATAATCCTTGTCTTAGGGGCTGTATTTGATTTTTAAACACAGGCCTCCTGGAAACATAATGCTTCAGCTCAGGAGTTACGTCTATTCTGCCAGGGGAGATTTCTGGCATTCTGTCATGTTGGGAGGGAGGTGGGTTTAACCCACTCCTGGACTCCATTTGGTTGCTTGCCAGTCCTACCACCTGGGCGGCCATATGTTCTAGCAAATGCATGAAGAGTTTGTATAAGAGAATCATCCATTTAGCAAACATGATTGAAGAGCTGCTAGGTGCCAGGTGCTATGCTGTCAGGGCTTAAGGCACAAAGAGGATGTGAAGGCGGGTCTGTACCTTTAAGGAAGAGACAGGCAAGAATTTTGGTGCTTAAATTGCATAGTGCTGGGTGCCAGGGTAGGGAGAGAAGTGGATGGAGTTCAGGGTTGGAAAGGAAGTAGACGGCAGCACATGGTGGGTGCCTAGTGCTGATGGAGAGGGGGAGGAACGAATTCAGGGTGACTTCTGTTTTATTTTGGAAACCAGGCAGGTAGAATAAAGGGCACTAGAAAGTGTAATCGTAAGGGGAAGCAGAGTTACACAAGGGGTGTGTGTGTGTTGGTGTGTGTGTGTGTGTGTACAAGAAAATGTGAGTGTGTTTGCATATATTTTCAGTTTAGGGATGAATGACTTTGAGTCTAAAGAAATACAAGTATCGGGAGATCTCACGGTTACCAACCAGGATTACAGTCCAACATCACAATCTTTATCATAGTTATAACATTTCAATTATTAAAAGGCCATGCTTGATTTTCCCTTCACCCCAGAGGAGGTTAAATATGCAGTTCTTGCAGTTGAAGCTCTTATGGGTAAGGAAAACCATACAGATAAGAACCGCGGGACAGCTGAGCACACACAGAGCCCAAACCTGGAGGAACGGGACGTGATGGAGAACTCTGGGAGCCCTCTGCGGCCGTGGCCTTCACCCAGCCCTGGAGCAGCGCTCCAAAATGGGCTGGCGTGGTTCCCTCATGCTTCTCAGTGGCCAGAAAGTGACCACCACCTGCTTGATCATCTACAAACCAAACTTGTTAGCAGACCCTATGGCATTCCTGGCAGTCGCTCAGGCTGGCGGTCATTTGAGAGGTAGACAGAACTGTGCATGAGGATGTCTGCGGCTCCATCGGGACCTCCTTCTGGCTCCATTCCACCTTCTCTGTGCCACAAATATAGGAGTCATCATCTTTTTAATAGTCTACTAGTACTATGCCTGAAACTAAACATTGAACTAGTGAGCAGATGTATTGAGTATTCAGTGCCCTCCAGATGGTGTTATATTTGGCTTTGAGCAGTCGGAAAGCTTGCGGGAACTTTTTAGTTGTTCTGTGATGTGCTTGGGATGAGGAGCATAAACATGAGTCAGAGTGAAGACTCTTCTAGTTCTGTCTGGAAACTCTCTCTAGGACTTACTAATGATAATAAAGAAGCCAGGGTGAAATGCCCAGGGTCCTACTCTTTTTTCAGAGGGTCTTTGGGGATAAGATTACAACATCTTACTTAGAAGGAATTTAAAGATGTCTGCAGCGCTCAATCGGTTGAGTGCCAGACTTCCACTCAGGTTATGATCCCACAGTTCATAAGTTCAAGCCCTGCATCAGGCTTTGTGCTGACAGTTCAGAGCCTGGAACCTGCTTTGGCTTCTGTGTCTCATTCTCTCTTTGTGTCACCCCCACTCATGTTCTGTCTCTCTCTCTCAAAACTAAACATTAAAAAAATAATAAAAAAAGGAATTTATAATGATGATGAGTATTGGTAGTTAAATCAAATTCAGGAAAATCCCAAGCCATTGAAGCTATTCCATAAAAAAGACTTCAGTGATTTTGTAAGTTTGGGAAACACTCAGTACCTTCTCTTCCTTATGGGTCATCATTGACATATGAAGGATCCCGAGAACATCTGTGGTAAAATGCCCCCAGAGAACCTCGGTCTAATTTTAAAAAAAGTCTGCCGTTGAGTGTGTTAGTTATCTGCTCTCTGAGTGTGTATTGTTATCTGTCTCTTCTATTTCCTCTGAAGAAGCGTTAGTAAAATCAACAATGCACCAGAATTCTTTGAGGTAAAGAAGGTGGGCTAATGTCTTGAGGTGAACATGCATCATTGCTGGAATATGGCAGAAAGGAAAGGCTTGTTTTGGGGGACACTATGGGTTCATACAATGCAGGCTGAAAAACAGAGTAAATAAAAAGAGACACTGTGGGGGTTCAGAGGAGGGTTTGAGTAGGTCAGAGAAGGCGTCCTAGGACAATGGCTAAATGGAAACCCAAAGGGTCAATGGGAGCATCAAGGTGCTCCAGTGACTGTCGCTATGAAACAAATTATCTCAAACCTTGGAGTCTCAAGATGAGCAACTCCTTTTGCTCACAATTGGGAGGGTCAGGAAATTGGGGGGCAGTTCTCACATGGAGTCTCTCCTGTCTGTATCTAGATGACGCCCAGGCTGCAGTCATTTGAAGACTGACATATTGACTTTCTAGGGCTGCCATCATGAAGTATCACACACTGAGTGGTTTAAAACAACAGACATGTATTTTCTCACAAATCTTGGAGGCAAGAAGTCAAAAATCAAGGTGTTGGCAGGTCCGTGCTCTCTCTGAAGATTCTAGGGCAGGGTTATTGCTTGCCTCTTCCCAGCTTGCTTTTGGTGGATGCCGGCAATCTTTGCCTTGTAGATGACTCCCATCAATCTCTGCCTTGTCACGTGGCACGCTCCCTGTTTGACTCTTCACAGGGTCATCTTCTCTTTGTGTGTGTCGTGGTGTCAAAATTTCTGTCTTCTTAGAGGGATGCTGATCATTAAATTAGGGACTACATGAATATAGTATGACTTCATCTCAACTTGGTTATACCTACAAGGTCCATATTTCTCAATGACGTCGCACTCATAGGTTCCAGATGTGAGGACATGAACAGATCTTTTTGGAGTCTATTATTCAACCCATAATAGCTAGTCAAGGCTGAATGTCTAAGATGGTTCACGCACATCTGGCAGTTGAGGCTGGCTGTCAGCTAGGAGCTCAGCCGGGCTGTTGACCAGAACCTAAGTGAGGTGTTCTGTGAGCAGTCGAACTTCTTACATGATTGTTGTCAACGCCTTGCCCCTGCCCCAAATCCTAAGAAGGAAGAAGAAGCTTCCAGGACTTTCCTGGCCTTGCCTCAGAAATCCTATAGCAGCATTTCCGCTGTACTGTGTTGGCTTAAGCAGTCATGGGCCAGCCCAGAATCGTGGAGAGGGGCGTGGACCACACCTCTCAGTAGAAGGAGTGTCAGAGAATTTGCCAATCTGTTTGGCAATTGCCACACCAAGCAAAAGCAAATCTGAAGGCCTGTGACAGGCCAGATCAAGGGCTCTTAGCAATTTGCAAGCAATTGTTTCCAAAATGTTTGCTCAAAGGCTAATTAGTACAAGTCTTTAAAAAGAACACATAGAAATGAGATGGACATGCAATTTTCTGTAAAGATATAATTAAACTCAGGAAGAAAAATCTCTTCCCTCCCTCCTCCTCTCTTTTTATCCTTCTTTCCTTTGTCTCTTTTCCTTTTTTTCTTCCTCCCTTTCTTCCCTTCTTCCCTTTCTCCCTCCCCCCACTTCTCCTTCTTTCCCTTTGGAATCTCTCAGCATGGAGGAGAAGCATTAACATTTACATTTCATAATACAGATTCCAGTTTAGATGCCATATATGAGTCTAGCCATGATCCTTCCCTAATGCAAATAAACTGAATCTTAATTCATGAATTAATTTATTATTATTCTCTAGTACGTATTAGGACCAAACACACTTGCGTATTTTAGAGTGGCCTTAGGCAAATCTAGTCACAGGCTAGGTATACTGCTTCAGTTTAAATGAGCAAAACTATACAAAAAAATCAAAGAAATACATATATCAAATACTAAAGGTAATAATCTAAAGGTGGTGGGATTCTGGAGTGATTTTTTATTTCCTTTTGTATATTTTTCCATAGCTTCTAAAATCATGGCAATATGCACTTATCACGTTTAGGACATAACAAAGTTAAAATATTGTGACTTAATTTTGCTTAAATTTTTGCTAACAATTAGGGCTGATCCACTTTATTATTCAACAACCTAAACAGTAAGAGTTGTTTAATGCCTTGCAAATGGCAGTAAATTATGTAATTTCACATAAAACAGAAAAGATGGTGTGGGGAGCTATTTTTAAGAGCATCTTCAGGGGAAGCCTCTGGAAAGAAATGATAGTTTTGCCGACTCCTATGAAAAAGAAGCTAGCCAATAAATAGCTGAGCCAGAGCATTCTAGGCAGAGAAAACAGCACATTCAAAGGCCCTGGGGTTGCAAATATGCTCGACTTGTCTGAGGAACAGGCCGATGATCCCTGTGCACAGTGAGTGGTGGAGGGGCACCCAGGGTGAGGAGGGAATGTGGAAGGTGTCACATGACCTAGGTTTTCTAAGGCGAGGGTTGGCAAACTTTTTCTGTGAAGACTGAGATACTAAATATTTTAGGCTCTGTGGGCCACGCTATCTCATGGTAATTCTTCAACTCTGCTGTTGCATGAAGAGCAGCTGAAGACGCTATGTAAATAAATGAGCGTGGTTATGTTTCCATACACTTCATTTCTCAACCCTGTAATTTGAATTTCATGTAATTCCCAGATGTCATGAAACCTTCTATTTGAGTCTTTTCAACCATTTAAAACCGGGAAATCCATTCTCTGTCACGGGCAGGTAGCGGGCCAGCGTTGGTTCATGGCTGTAGTCTGTTGACCGCTGCTCAAAGACCATAATGAGAAGCAGAGGTTTTTCCTAAGAGCAACTGGGCTTTGCTGAAGGTCTTTAAGGGGATGTGGAGAGGTGTTTGTGACATCGGTTCATTCAGAATTTTATAAAATTACTTTGGAGGCTGTGTGAAGAGCAAGTGTTGGGGTGGGAGAGGGTCATGAAGAAAATGGAGAGGCAGTGGTGGTCCAGAAGGACGGTGGTGGGCTGGATGGGGGTGGCTGTCGGGTCAATGGACATCTGCCTCTGTACTGCAGAGAAGTGATAAGGAGTCAGACCCCACAGGGCACCAGCTTCTGCCCTGGGACCTTCCATGAATGTCTTTGTTTGGAGCCAAGTGCAAATTTCCACCTTCCCTCACACATTCCTATTTCCAGCTTTAGAGATTCCTGAAATTCTTGCCATGCTAGTCCTGTTTTTTATTTATTTTTTCTATCTTTTAATTATAGGACATTATCTTTAGGTTTCTGTTACCTGGGAGATTGATATACTTACAAATCAAGAAAATCAAATTTCAGTTTCTAACTAGTCAGATCATTTGTCTACTTGAAAGGAGAAAGTATGGACTGAAAGACAGGGATCAAGGAACCATTTTGAGTGGGTGAAGTATGTAAGACCAGGACAATAATGTCCTCCATGGATGAAGCTATGGCACGCATGCGTGGGAGAAAGGAAATACACACTAACAGTTATGGGCTGAATTACATCCCCCTCCAGGTTCATACGTTGACGTCTTAATCCTCGGCACCTCAGAATGTAACTGTATTTGGTGACAGGTCTTTGAATAGCTGATTACGTTGAAAGGAGGCTATTAGGGTGGGTTCTAATCTAATCTGCTAGTGTCCTCATATGAAGAGATTAGGACACACACATGCACAGTGGGGAGACCATGTGAGGACACAGAGAGATAGCGGCCATCTACAAGCCAAGGAGAGAGGCCTCAGAAGGAACCCAGCTCACACCTTGATCTTGGACTTTCAGCCTTTAGAAATGAGAGGGAATACAGTTCTGTTGTTGAAGGCGCCCAGTCTGTAGTACTTTGTATGCCCACCCTAGTGAACTACTAGTCTAGCCAAAGGCATGAGTGAAAGAGCCGCTAATTTTGTAAAGATTCTTAGGACCCAAGTTGGTTGCTGTTAAAATGTCACTGAGCATTCATTGAGTGTTGGGGCCAGCACAGTAGAACAATTTCTATAGTTTTAAAATGTATTTTCTTTATCTCTCTGCCTGTAAGGGGCATGTGAAAGTTGGAGTGGATCTTCCGTAAGATCCGTGGAGAGCTGGAGTAAAGAAAAGTGTCCTTAACACATTCAAGCAGAGTGATTCAGAGTGACTCAGATTCTTGGTTAATCATTCATTTGTCAGGCACTGCAAAATTGTTGGAGCGACACTCCTGTTGTGTGTCAAAGAAAGGTCTGTCTTAGCTTCCTTTTACCTGTTAAAGATGGTTCCAGGGTTCATCGACACCATCCTCTTCGGCACTTTTAAATCTATATGTGGCTCTTCTAAGGAGAATGCTTGCAATTAGAGCTCTGTTTGAAATGACAGCCATAGCGGGCTAACCTCCTCTAAACCCCTTCTTTCTTTCTCAGAGTCCTCCTTTGCATCAGAATAAAAAAAAATCTTCTCATTTTTTTTTTTTTAAACATGTTATTGTGTAGCTCAGAGATTCAGTTCCCTACTTGCTTGGGGGCCATGTGGAGGTGGAAGGAACGAAGAGCTTAGGGGACTGGGAGGATTATCTGCCTTTGCATCCATTCCCCAGCTCTGTCCTCTGCTCTTGGGTGCCCTGCTCTAGGCCCTGGGACATGACTTCAATGCACTCTGTCACGTGAGCTCTTGCCCTCTGCTTTCTGGTTGGTCTGACCAATAGGAGCCATTAGTAGGGAGGGACAGAAGCACAAAGAGAGGTCTGGGTATTTCTCTCTCACCCCCCCCCCCCCCATGCCTGCATGCCTTGCCACAGTTCTGGAAATTTCTCTGCCTA
>PJEM01014669.1:0-33893 GCA_004023845.1 Helogale parvula | reverse complement strand
GCTCTTCCAGCCCGGCCTGTGTCATGAGGTCTGCAATGTTCTTCTCCAGGTCGTCAATGCGACTGCTCATGTCATCAAGTGGTGAAGTCAAGGGCCACACCTGACCCACACCCCTCACTCCTCATCCTTCCCCTGCAGGGTCCCCGGGGTCGCCGCCCCCCCCCCCCCAACTGTCTGTCTCAGCGCAACTGCTTTTGCCAACTTCCTTTGAGGGCTGGTAAGTTCTGCGTCCGATGAGCGCAGGGGGCTGGGGACAAAGATCACACCCCAGCCCCGCCCTTTACAGGCTCTGGGACCTGGGCAGGTTTCTGCAACCTTCCCAAGCGTCCCAGGTTGGCCGGGCTACCTGAAAGGAACGCTGCCACTTCTTCAGGTGTGCTCGGCTCACAGTCAAGTCACTCCAGACACCACTGGGAGACTGGAAGTCCCTGGCGGCCAGGGGTCCGGCTCAGCTCTATCCCCGGCCCTTGGCAGAGCACCTAAGACTACATGCAAAATCAGTACCAAAAAAAAAAAAAAAAAAAAGGGAAAAAACCAAAAAAAGGTGGTGAAGGGCCGTCTGAGGCTGGCCTGCAAGCCTCACATTTGGCAACATCGCCACCCGGACACAGAGGCGAGCTGACCACACGTACAAAGGATATTTCTGCCGATGATCTGGTCGGACATGGTCTGAAATTTATCTTGCATCTGTTGCAGGAGCGTCTCCACCTGAGAAACAATGAGACCCGGCACCTCGCGCTTGGCCCCGAGACACCTGCGCGGGGTCAGCACGGGGGGTGGGAGGTGGGGGCGGCGGTCCCCGTCCCGCCGGGGCCTCTCCCTTCTCCGGGTATCGGTTTCCCGGCCCGTCCAGTGGGCCCTCTGCCGTCGCGGCCGCTGCGAGGCACAGCTCACAGGTCTTTCGCTCGCATGGGCGGCGCAGACGCCTCGGGGCGGGAGGGGGTGCGGGGAGAGCAGGGGTGCGGGGCCTGGGGGTCGTCTGGGGCGGGAGTGCGGCTCAGGGACAGTAGTGCGCGACCCAGGGTGGGGAGGCTGGGCCTGGGGGCCTCGGCCGGCGAAGCCTCTGGAAACCCGGCCCCGCGCGGCCGCCGAGAGGGCGCCTCGGTCCGGGGCCCCCGCGGCCTCGGGCCCGGCAGGCGTCCCTTACCACCGAGGTGAGGTCCTGCATGGTCTTGGGGTCAGTCTCGGCCATCTCCCCGGTTCCCAGCTTGGCGGTGAAGTCTCAACCGTCACCTGCACTTCCGTTTCGCCGCGCACACGTCCCGCCCCCTGCGGCCTCCTCTCCAGACGACGGAAGCCGGCCGCGGGCCCGCGGGGCGTTGTGGGAGTCGTAGTTCGCGGCACGCGCCGGAAGGAAGGGCCTCCGTTCTCGCGCTTCCTTTCCGAGCAAGGCCCCGCCCACCCTGCCTGGCCCCGCCCCGGCGAGGCCCCGCCCTGCACTGAGCCCAGGGGGAGAACGCGGGACAGGCCCAGGGGATGGGGCGGTGGTCTTGGCCTTTTCCCAGGCTGTCGTTAAAGGCTATGCTGTTTGGCCCGTCGGGACGCGCTTAGAGGGCGCCTGCGAGCTGCCAAGCCCAGGACTGTGCCCCTGCCTCCTTCCAACAAAACCCTGTAAAATCCCAATAGGGAGAAGGAGGTAGCGAAACTGAGGCCCGGGGTGGGGGTTGGGGGGTGAGAGGCACGCCCACTAAGCGCACAGCTGCGCAGGCCTAGGTCACACCCTAGACCTCAGCGGTTCTCCTTCTCCCCAGGAGGGTCGAGTGGAGGTGCTGGCACCTTTGGGCAGGTTGTTTTTAAGTATAAGGTATGTTCTAGATGATGCAGCGATCTTAAGTGCCTTTTCAGCGAGTCTGGAGTCTGCACGTGTTAACCAACTCCAGGTCAAGAAACATGACAAGCCTCCAGGAAGCCCCTTGCCTCAGCCCCTTTGCTATCACCCAGCCCCCATCCCGCCCCCGACCCATGCACCCACAAGGGGGCCAGTGTCCTGACCTGTATCGCGCAATCGTTTGTCTCCTGTGTTTCCACGTCGTGTAAGTGGAAGGAGACAGAAGCCCTCCCTAGCTCCCGGCTTCTTGCATTCGACGTGATGACCTATGGTGCTGAGTGGGGAAGGTTCCCGGTGTGGTCAAGGTGGGGGCAGCGGCTGGATTTGGCTGCTGAAGGAGGGGGCTGCTGCTGCTGCTGGGTTGGGACCTTGAGTGCCTGCCCCACAGCTGGTCTTGGGATTGGGCCTCATTAACAAGGGGGTAGGTGAGTCCTGGGACTGAAGGCCTGGAACGTTCCAGCAACTGTTCACATTGCTTGACGAATGTAAGGACTGTGTCAGGGGCTCGGTTTCAGCTGGATTTTAGCTGTAGAGAGGCTGTAGGACCACACCAGGGTCTGTGACATGGCCTGGGGGGGGGGGCCCATGGGGAGGATAAGACTCAGTCTCTTCACCAGCCACCCCCTGCCCCCTGACTTCACCCACTCCTGTCTCCTCACCTCTGCCCACCACCTCCCTTTCCAACCCCCACCCCACCCCAGATCTTTCCCATGACAAAGGGCCAAAACTCTATACTTAGTTGTTGTTAACTGCTATGCGGTTAGTACTTTACCTGATTATTAAAATAAACACCTTCCTGTGTTCTCACTTAGTCCTCAGAAGAACCTGTGATATGATTATAACCATTTTACAATTTTGAGAAAACAGACCAGAGAGACCAAGGCTCTTCAACCAACCAGGTAGTGAAATTAGGAAGTAAGAGACAAGACTTGGGCCCAGGACTCTCTGACTCCACCTTCTCCTTTTTCTATCATTCTAGAATTCTCTGAGCTGCCTGAGTTTAGAAGCAATGTTGCACAGCAGTGGCACTCTTGCATTTGGGTCAGATAATTCTCTGGTGTGTGTGTGTGTGTGTGTGTGTGTGTGCGCGCGCGCTCTGTACACTGTAGGGTGTTGAACAGCTTCCTTGACTTCTACGCACTAGATGCTTCTACTTCTCAATGTGACAACCAATACCATCCCTAGATACTGCCCAGTGTCTCCAGGCGTTGGGGGGAGTTACCCTCCGTTGAGAATGAGTCGCTTTAGAAGAATCTACGGTCGTTGCCTAGAATTATGTTGACCGGGTCTTCAAGTATGAATTTATTTTCAATTGAGGCATTTCTTGAGACTGTTCTTCTGGAAATATTGACATTGGCTTTCGTTTCCTGAGCCTGCTGTAACCAAGTGCCCCCCACTGGGCGGCCTAAGACAACAGACATTTATATTCCCCCAGCTCTGGAGACCAGGAGTGTGAAATCAAGCTGGCATTCTGTTCCTTGCCTCTGTCCTGGCTTCTAATGACCGCTGGCAATGTTTGGTGTTCCTTAGCTCGTAGAGACATCTCTGCATCCATCTTCACACGGGCTCCTCCCTGCGTGTATCTCTCTCTCCTTAGGAGGTCACCAGTCATACTGGATTGGGACCCACCATCCTCCGATATGATGTCAGCTTCCCTAATTTCATCTGCAGAGACCTTGTTTCCGAATAAGTTATATTCTGAGGTATCAGGGGTTAGGATTTCAACGTCTTTTTTTGGCGGAGGAAACCCAATTCAACCCAAAGCAATTGGTAAAGTTACACCGCCTGAAATCTGCATCATACCTGGTATTTTATACAGTGTTTAAAGCTCCAGGATAATTTAGCTCATGAACCGCCAAGGCTGGGGAGGATTTCAGGCCTTCTTGCTTCTCGCCCCAATCCCTGGGGCTCCCACACTCTGCACAGAAGACGTCTTCATTCCCACACTCTAGACTTGCAGCCAGATCTGACTTATGGCTGTGAGCAACACGGAATGCGAATTAGCACTGGGAGGTACAGTTTTGGGGTGTGTGTGTGTGTGTGTGTGTGCGTGTGTGTGTGCCTGTGTGCTCCTGGCAGGAGACTTGAGTCCTTTTTATTCTGATTGGAAAGTTCTTTACATAAACAGCAAACATACTTGACACTGTTTAGTGGAGGCATTTTTTTTTTTTTTTTTGCGCACTTAAGCAAAAAGACAGCATACATTTTTTGTGTGTGTGTGGGGACCAAGGTCTTTTATAAAAGACTTTAATTTTTTAATAAAATTTTTAAAAATAGTTATTTCTGAGAGAGAGAGAGCAAGCGATAGGGGGCCCACGCCCAAGCTGGAAGGGCAAAGAGATAGGGAGATACAGGATCTGAAGCAGGTTCTGAGCTGTCAGCACAGAGCCCGATGCGAGGCTTGAACTCATGAACCACGAGATCCTGACCTGCACCGAAGCTGGATGCTTAACGGATTGAGCCAACCAGACGCCCCAAGACCACTTTATTTTTTAATATTTCCTTATTTTTGAGGGAAAGAGAGAGACCAAGTGTGAGCAGGGGAGGGGCAGAGATAGAGAGAGAGAGAAAGAGAGACAGAGATAGAGACAGAATCCGAAGCAGGCTCCAGGTTCCGAGCTGTCAGCACAGAGCCCCACGCAGGGCTCGAACTCACAAGTTGTGAGATCACGACCTGAGCTGAAGTCAGACACTCAACCACTGAGCCCTCCAGGTGACCGAGAAACCAATGCCTTTTAAGCATCTGCTTTACACAAAAACTTCCCTGATTTATAGTCATGGCCGATACACTTACTTTGTGAGGTTGATATACTGAACCTAACTGAATGGTCTCTGTCTGTCTCTGAGCCCCTCCATCCCGGGCCTGCCTGCCCCTAGGGAGGTGTCCCTGCGCACCAGTGGCCCCCAGCAGGGAGACAAGGCGTGTGCCCTGGAGGCAGAGAGGGAGCCATCACCAGACCCGTGGAGAACCTGTAATTCGACTTCTCCCCATTTGCACCTGTGTCGCTGCCACGGGACCCAACGCTGGGCTGAGCTGCTGTTCACCTGCTCTGCTCTTCTCTCCGGCTGTCCGGCTGTCCGTTTGTCTGGCTGCCCGGTTGTCCGAGGTGGAACACCCTCCTGCCCCGGGCTCTCTGGCCCCCAGCCTTTCGTGGTCGCTCCAACGCCTCCCCCACCCCGTCCTTCCAAACCCAGCGTTTCACCCCTCCGGCCTCACAGGATAATCTCGTATTCTATTTTCCAGGGACAATAGAGACTATTGTCACCTATGTCCTACTGCCCGTGTCACATAAGTACCTGCGCGTGCATCATTCCAGTCCCGTCTGCCCCCCCGAGCAGGCATCCGCCTCCTGTGGGGGGCTGGGTCCGGGACCAGGATCCCCTCCAGGAACGTGCCTCCTCCACTGGCCCTGCCCCTTCCTGTGGATGCCTTCCTCCCAGCATATGTAAGTGGTTTAAAAAAAAAAAAGAAAAGAAAAAAAGAAAAGAAAACTACCACGACAAGGTGACCCTGTGCCACTCCACGCTACCATCAACAGCCAGGGTTCTAGACAGAGAGGATGCGTCGCCTTCAGTTACTGGATCTGCGACCTTCCCTCCTACTCATGCAATTTTGCTTGTTTCCTTTCTATCAGAATGTCTTGAGACGATTCCGGAGGGTTTGAGGACGTGGTCTACACGGGGAGACTCACCTGCAAGGCCGTTTTTCATTCCTTCTTCGTTTCCTTTGCTGGTGAGGGGACAGGGTCTCTGTGGGTGTTCCCGAGTCTGAGCCCCGGCTGACCCTTGGTGGTCTCCCCTTTTAACACCAGGCAGTCTCCTGCCCAGATCTTCGGTGGACACGATGTCTAGCTAACAGGTAATCGTCTTTTTAGTGTTTATTGTCTTTATTTTGTTATACGAGAGAGACAGAGACAGAGAGACAGAGGCACACACACACACAGAGAGAGAGAGAGAGAGAGAGAGAGAGAGAGAGAGAGGGGGGGGGGGGGGGGGGGGGGGGGAGACAGACCGTGAGCAGGGGAGGGGCAGAGAGAGACAGAATTCCAATCAAGCTTGGGATCCAATGACCTGTGAGATCATGACCTCAGCTGAAATCAAGAGTTTGACACTTAACCCACGGAACCACCCACACACCCTATTTTATTATTTTTCAAAACCACTTTATTGAGGTATGAGTTCCATGTAAAAAGCTGTACCTACTTAACGGATTCAACTCGATGAATCTGGGGACAACAATAGTCCCATGACACTGTCACTGTCAAGATCGTAAAGATACAAATCACCTCCAAAAGTTTCCTCTTGGCTCCTTTATTGCTCTTATCATGATTATTTGTGTGGTAAGAACACTGAACATAAGGTCGGCACGTCTTAAGTGTATCACCCAGCATAGCCAGCAGCAGGCGCTGTTCAGTAAGGCGGATCTGCAGAAATTACTAATCCTGCAGATCTGAAACTGCATCTCCCCACTTCCCCCACCCCCAGCCCCTGGCAACCACCACTGGGGCGTCGAAGAACTGGATTCCTTTAGGTTCCACATGTAAGCGAGATCATATATTATTTGTCTTTCTGTGTCTGGCTTATTTCATTTCACAAAACGCCCTCCAGGTCCGTCCATGTTGGTTCAGGAGGCAGGATTTCCTTTTTAAAGACGGATCATATTCCATTGTGCATATGCAGCCCGTTATTTTTTGTCGGCTCATCCCTCCGTGGACATTTGGGTTGTTTCTACCCCTTGGCTATTTTTTTAAATGTTTTATTTATTTTTGAGAGAGAGCGCAGGCAGGGAAAAGGCAGATAGAGAGGGGACAGAGGATCCAAAGCAGGCTCTAGGCTGACGGCAGCAAGCCCCATGTGGGGCTTCAACTCAGGAACTGAGTGAAATCATGACCTGAACCAAAGTCAGAAGCTCAACAGACTGAGCTGCGCAGGCGTCCCTGACCTTGGTTATTTGTGAGCAGCGTGGCAATGAGCATGGGAGCCCAGGGATCTCTCCAAGATCCCGAGTTCGGTTTCTTTGGGTAAGTACTCAGAAGTAGGATTGCTGGGTAACCTCTTAGTTCCATTTTTAATTGTTGGAGGGCCCGCCCTCTGTTTGCGAGCAGGACTGGTGATGGGGACCGTGGGCCAGACAGTTGGATCTGTGGCGAGTTGTTAAGATCCTTCGGTGCCGGATGCTCCCCACCCCAGCTGCCCCCTTTTCTCTGCTACCGGCTGTCCCCAGACAATTCAGTTGTGCGGATCCCCTTGGTATCCTTGGCAGGATGAAACACGAATGGGAAGTGTCCCACAAAGCTGGGGAAGCACCTTTCTGGAGACGGGAGAAATGTGGATTTGGAGGTCTTAGCCCTGAGCGGCGCTGCCTGGGGCAGGGGTGAAGTGGCACTCTTACCTCTCCGACGCATCTCTCCTCTGTTTTTTTTTCCAGCTGCTGAAATGCTGGAACATTTCAGGTGTATTTCTGGGTTCCCGAAAACATGTTCTCATCTGTGAATGGTTGTTAGAATTGGTGCTTCTGTGGCGGGGCTGGTGGGTGGATGGGGGGTGATAAAGACCGGTATCTGTTGTTCTGCCATTTTGCTATTTATTTTGATTGTCACTTTAGTGTATCCTAAGTGATCCCGGCTTTTCATTCGTGGTAATAATATACAATTTTCTTTTAAAATATGTTCATTTAAGCAAAAATGATCATTTTAAAACTATATCGTTTAAAGCTGTAGTTGTAATTGGTAGGATGGGTGCATGGGGATGGCGGGATTTGCAGAGGTGGTAGAGAGACACCATTAAATCATGAAGATGTTCTTACAGGAATAAAGTTGAGAAAATGCTGGCCTAAGAGGCGACAGCGAAGCAAGGGGTCAAGAGGGGTGCTTGCTTTGCACATCATTCCATACTCCGGGCAGGGGAAGCCTGAGGACATATTTGCTGAGCCACTGTAACAACGTGACATGGTAACATTGAAACAGTGTAACAGTATAACATTGAACCCACTTTCCTTGGGAATAAATCTCCAGAAGGACAGTTGGGAATTTCTGCAGGTGTCAGATACCCCTTTTGTACAGGAGAAGCATTCAAGGGACCAGTAATCCTCCAGAGGGAAGACACGGCCCGGCTGGCATGGGGCGGGGTGGGGGCAGGGTAGGGTCTGGTCTTCAGGGCCTTCCTCACTGAGGCACAAAGGTAGGGCTCTATTTTGGAAAGAGGCAAATGTAATTTAGAAATGCCTTCATCCCGGTACCAGTGCTCCCGCCTTGGATTCCCGTGTGAAGAGCAAGTTTTGCAGGGATCTCTGGAGTGTGCCCGGTGTCACATCCCCGCATCCTTTGTCTCGTACACAAAAGCAGGGGAAGGTCCCCCTTGGAGGCTGTTTCCAAAAGCACAGAAAATTGCCTTTATGGAGAACAACCGTGTGATCAGCGGTGTCTCGATCTGTCTCGAGTTGTTTTGCTTTGGGTTTGAAGTGTCGCTTTACGTTTCTCTTGCTCATTTGTGGCAATTTTCCGAATTAGCGTCTCCATGATTGGCTGCCAAGGAATCAGTTTCCTATTTATTTACCTAAACTAGCAATTTCCTGGAGACAGATGCCTGGGGAGGAAGGAGATGCTTCAAAGAGACTCTGGCCTGCACATTTGGTTTTCTTCTGCTTCAGTTACCTATCCTGTCAGCCTGTCTCATCACCATCAATTTCACGTATTGCATGTGAGGGCGCAGCCTCGGTGGTTTGTTCCGGGTGACAGGTGGGTGGTGCTGTCTCAGGGTAGAGGGGAAGAGTGCCCGGGTCGGAATCGGACACACCGCTCGCGAGGCGAGGCGAGACCCGGCATGAACTTTTCGTACAGTGGGGACACTGTCCCGGTATTCCATGAATTATGGATATGATATATGTCATGAGTAATTATGTTCCATGTAAATTACATACACATAATATGTATATAGCCACCCACCTACATATGTAAACACCTACTTACCTACACACATATGTAAGTACTATTTACCCAGAACAGCGTTGACGTAAGACATCACAGACTATTTTTCATATGGCCTTCATTTCCAACTCTTTGATAATCTATATCTATGTATGTTGTAGACAAAGAACGACTTTCTTGCTTTCTAAAGGAAAAGCTTTGAAAAAAGCAGCAGAAAATGGAAATTTTCAGCTTATATTTATAGTGCTTCTAAAAGCCACTCTCTCAAAGGCCTCATAGCTTCATGGTGAAATTTACTGTAGTCTTATTACACCTGCTTCTTTCCACCAAATCCCCACCACCATCTGGCACTTGCAAGCCCAGCACAATGGTTCAAAGCCTTCTTAAGCTCAGCAACCCTTCAACGATTAAATTGCGGCCGCGATGGAGCATGGGCGATCGGGAGAGGCTGGCCTGCTTACCGAATCGATGAATATCTAAATGATTTCCGCTCATAGGCCTATTCTTCAGTTACACAATTAAAGTTCTTATCTGAAGTCCTTGTTCACATGCTCGACCCCACCATTTTCTCATTTCTATGTACTGTGTATATGCTTTGATATAAACACAGTCAAAACTGGAGAATGTTTTCAGTAGTGGGCTAATCCATCAGCAATAGGAAATATGAGAAGGGTGACGCATCTTACGTAGCAAAAGAAGTGTTAGTTGCTGTAGATGAACAATTCTGAAAGCATCTTACCACCAGATTATGGGAAGTTCCAAATCTCAACAGCAAGATAAGGAGAGAATATGGATATGTCATCTTTGTGAAGGGTGCAGCCAGATCATTGATGATGATGGTGGTGGTGATGGTGATGATGGTGACGGTGATGGTGATGATGGTGACGGTGACGGTGATGGTGATGGTGATGATGGTGGTGATGGTGGTGATGGTGATGATGTTGGTGGTGATGATGGTGGTGATGGTGACGATGGTGGTGACGGTGATGGTGATGATGGTGACGATGATGGTGATGGTGATGGTGATGATGGTGACGATGATGGTGATGGTGATGATGGTGGTGATGGTGGTGATTGTGATGATGTTGGTGGTGATGATGGTGGTGACGGTGGTGGTGATGGTGATGGTGACGATGGTGATGATGGTGACAATGATGATGGTGATAATGATGGTGGTGATGACGATGATGGTGACAGTGGTGACGATGGTGATGGTGATGATGGTGGTGATGGTGACAATGATGATGGTGATAATGGTGGTGATGACGATGGTGGTGATGACGACGGTGATGGTGACAACAGTGGTGATGATGATGGTGATGATGGTGATGGTGGTGACTGTGATGGTGGTGATGGTGACGGTGGTGGTGATGGTGATGATGGTGACGATGATGGTGATGGTGATGATGGTGGTGATGGTGGTGATTGTGATGATGTTGGTGGTGATGATGGTGGTGATGGTGACGATGGTGGTGACGGTGATGATGGTGGTGATGGTGACGATGGTGGTGACGGTGATGATGGTGACGATGATGGTGATGGTGATGATGGTGACAATGATGATGGTGATAATGATGGTGGTGATGACGATGGTGGTGATGATGGTGACAATGGTGACGATGGTGATGGTGATGATGGTGGTGATGGTGACAATGATGATGGTGATGATGATGGTGGTGATGACGATGGTGATGGTGACAACGGTGGTGATGATGATGGTGATGATGGTGATGGTGGTGATGGTGATGATGGTGGTGATGGTGACAATGATGATGGTGATGATGATGGTGGTGATGATGATGGTGACGGTGACGATGGTGGTGATGTGACGATGGTGACGATGATGGCGATGGTGATAATGGTGGTGATGGTGACGATGGTGGTGGTGATTTAATTATTACTTAGTGGTTAAAACACAAGGGGTAGTTGATTCTTCCTTGGTGCTCATCCTTCTCTTAGTGTGATTCACCTGTTGGTTAGTGCTTAAGAAAACTTCACATGAACAGGTTAATGTGCAACATTGAAAACAATCAGAAGTGCTTGGAGATGCTTTAGTTTGTCTGTAGCTGATCTCAGGGTAAGCTCCTAAATACTTTACGTTATTTTTCTCTCGGCTCTCCGTCCCCTCTATTATTTTGTGCATGACTAGGTACTTGGGAGGACCCGAGTGTACTTCGGGCTATCTGAGATATCTAGTTAATCTTGTAGGAGTCCCTCATGCACCTTCACACAAACCATGGGAGGGAACGGAGGAGATACTGAAGAAGAGTCTATCTCATGCAGGAGACACTTCTAAGCTTTAGTATGAATGGTGTTTACAGTTTTTGACTGAAAGCTCTTAGAACTGAGAAATTGTAGACGGTCTGTTTACTCGGTCTGGATAGGTGGCCCTGCTCATTGAGGCTTCAGGCTGGGGTTTTCTGGTCCGAGGGAGACATTTGGTCTGGTTTTACTGCATGGTTGGGAGTAGCACTGTGGCAGAATGGAAACAACAGGAGCCCTGGAGCCAAATGGACTGGGTTCTGGTTCTGGAGGCCACTTACCTGGGGCAAGCCATTTGATGTTTCTGAGTGCCAGCTTTCTTTATCTGTAAGTTGGAGGAGAGAAGAGGACTTGCCTCATAGGGCCGTTGTAAGGGCTCGATGAGTGCAGAGGTGTAAAAGGTTGTGTACAGCATGGGCACACAGGAAGCAACCAGTAAGTGTCAACTATTATTATTATTATTATTAGCATCACTAATGCGTTTCTGTACCTTGTTCATACACCCCCGAGAACTGCAGACTCTTTTCTTCTCACCCCAGCTAGAGACACTGTGCGTGGGTACAGTCGCACTCAACCCAGCTCCAAACGTAGCCTTGTTCATAATGGTTTAGTTGGCACATCTTAGGATCAAGACTCAATGTATTTAGTTTTGGATGAAATGCAACATGATCTAGTTGAAGAATTTGGTGGTAAATGGTTATCCCATCTATTGAGCTGTTTAGAATCACATTTTGAGAATCCTGGGTGAATTATCAAAATTTCTAAAAATGATCCTTAAGAATCAAGGTCTTCTTTGATATTGACCATGAAATTCAGCTGGATTTATTTTGCCATCAGGTTCAGATTTGCAGGCCGAGAGTCACGTCAGGTACATCCATGTGAAGCGATGTGCATTTGGAGGCACTGACGGCATGGAAGGTAACTTTTTTCGAAATTAGAAAATGATTGCATGTTTTTGTTGAAACAAGTTATCGGAAATAATTGATCGTATGTAAAATGGAGAGAAAAAGCAGTTTTTTAATCAAGGTGGTTGATGTATTAATAAAATAGTGAAGAAAGTGTGACCGTTCACTCGGTGGAAGTAAAGTGCTCAGTTTTGTGCTCAGCGATTGAGAAAAGCAATTTCTGGCTCTTACTGTTTTTTTTTTTTAAATAACCCAGACTAAAATAAAATGCATTGGTAATAATGAAATAATGCTTTGATTTCAATAAACAATGTCAATGTGTTTTAGCAGGTTAGAAAACATCCTGTAATTCAGGAAATGCTACCACTCTGGCTTCAAAGAATTGGTCTATTTTTTTTTTTAAGGATTAGAAAGAACTATACCATAGAGATCTCTCTGTCCTGATGGGCACTTGGGACAGGGAGTATACTTAAGTAGGAGAAAATTAAGGCATATCATGCTTGCTAAGAAAGGATGCACCTCTTTCCTCCTTTCCATGTTCTAAGCCAAGTTAAGCCGGAGGCTTGATTTGCCAAGTGCAGGAGAGCCCACTGGCCTGCGAGACAAGGAGGACTCTTGCACTTGATCAGTTCAGTGCCTGGGCCAATTGACACCTGTATTTCTCCCCAGGGATGGTCCAGGTCCACGAAGGAGGGTGAGCTTTCTGATTGTTGGTTCGCCAGTGTGTGGGCCAGGCTGCCGGGTGCCTGAGGATGGTCCTCGGTTTGCTCCGGGGGAGCATTCTCGCCGTGCCTCGCAGGAAGAGGGAAGTGAGGTTCACCACGGAGGCCCGAGGCTGCTTACTACACAGCCCGGAGAGGAAATCTGGCCAAGTGGGAGTGTGTAGCCTCGAATCCCTGCCCTGGGGCCTGCTCCGCGCCCCTGGGGAGGACCCACCTGCCATGTTCGGGATGCAGCACATATGATTGAGCAACAGGGCTTGTTCAAGACACACACCCACGTTCTGGGACTGCAGGCGGATGGCTGTGGCCCCGTGTCAGTGTCACGCAGTCATCACAGTAGGGTGCTCTTGCTCCACTCTGAGCACGCGGTCATCTTCACGGCCAACTGCAGGATGCTCAAATCACTCGTTAGGATGGACAGGGCCAGCACAAGGCCCCGGCTGAGAAGGTGTGCCTCTGGCTCTTACAGACTCACTCGACTAACAGGAGGTGTACAGGGGGGACCCCAAAGACCAGTCAAAAAATGTGAACCTCATGTCGGCAACATTAGACACAACATAGAAATCAGAGAAAAGCTACTGTCCAGCAGTTTTAACCACCGATACCCATTTATTTTAATGGAAAAAATCTGCATTCTATGTGCTCCAAAAAGACTTACTATTGAAACAAACACAATATATGGAACTCTCTATCTGCGTAATTTCACTACAACAAAGACAACAAAGGACTCCTACTTCCTATCGAAGGCGAACTGAAGAACACAGGTGCAAACGTAGACTGCATAAGAAAGCGTGGGTGTGCACGTGTGTGCACGTGTGTGCGTCTGGTTAAAACCTTTAGTAAGCAACTGTATTAAAATATGCTAAGACACTTACCTTACCCTAGTTGGTGGCGAGTTCTAATAAGAAGCCACGGGCTGTCGCTAGTTTGATCTGATAGAAAAATTTGGTGTGAGCTTAGATGACTCTCTACAGTTTATCAATGAGAAGATCAGCTTAGTACAAGCACTAGGTTTCCGCGTAGGTTTACATGCTCACAGAATAAAGATCAGTTACTTTTCATACATAATGAACATCTTTTATTTTCAGGTTTGCAAACAACGGTAGTCGATTCACACAAAAGGGTACTTTTAAAACTACCTGTATTTACTCTATTTTACGCCTGTATATATGAAACCAACAGTGTGTATGTGCATAAAGGGGTGGCTGTACATGTGGGCATATGTGTGTATACACGCGGCTCCTACTGACTGCCTCCCGTGCGGGGAGGACCCCGTGATGACATGTGCAATTGCACGTGCGCCCGAGAGAGAGAGGTTCTCTGCCGTGATCCGTGTGCGCAGAGGAATCCGTGGGACTGGATTCAGGACACGTCCAAATGCAGACGGATGCCCATGGAATAGTAGGTGAGCCCTTTTCCTGGGGTCTGATGGTAACATTTGCTGCTCTGCCCCTCTCCGCTTTTTCTCAGGATCACGGCATAGGATGGCAGTGAAAAATTGGTTGCGATCCTTTAGTGGAGAGAAAGGACTTCTGTCTGTGCTCTCCCTCTCTGCGGACCTGCCTGGCTGGTCGTGGCAGTGTTCGGACCCAACGGGACCGTGCAGGAGCGTCAGCTCTGGGGGTCTGCGCTGGGGCCCCGCTTGATGCTGCGGCCTTTTGTGTGTGTGCAACCTCGCAATCTCAAAACTAGGCTCCTCCTGGATAGTTTCTCTCTATAAATACTGTGTATATACGCATACGGATCCTCACACATGTACAAATACTAACCCACAGACAAAGCTGTACGCGTGGACAGCTGACTAGCAACATGGCAACACATCAGAAAAAGTAGTCACCGCTTCTGCTCCCAGAAGGTCAAGTTTTCTGCCGTGATCTTTCAACATTCAGGGAAATTCAGAAGGTTCCATTAATTAAAGGAGAAAGGAAGATGCTGTCAGAATGGCGAAGTACAGACCCAGTGAACCGCAAAGAAAACAAAAATCGGGAACAATTGAGGCCTAGTTGTGAAGTTCGAGAGCTGTAAACTGCAATCTTCAGATTTGGATTTTTTTTTTCTTTTTCCTGTTGCTATGGAAACTTGGTAGTCAAGCTTCAGATGTCAGGAGTTCTCAGAGACCTGGATGGAAAAGATTCAGAGCGAAGTCAAGCAGGATCACAACGTGATTCACAACGTTTTAGCTAAGTATGAGATCAGTGGCTGACAAGAGGCAATAACGCATCGGTAAACACGGCGCTACCTGGGGGATGTTTCCTGAGGTATGACACGCCAAGAGAGCATGAACAGTTCTGCTGGTTTACGTCTTAAAAAGTGGGGTCTGTCTGAAAACGCTAATGGCAACCCCTCATCTCAGAACAGCGCTGGCCGCCCCGGTGACATGGAGCCCTGTTCCTTGCACGTTAGCCCAGAGCCTGGATATTTTATGGACAAGTTGACGTGATAGCTTAGAGACTGATTAACATCCCAGAAATTATTTTTTTTTGGCCACAGAGAAGAGCAAGGGAGCTACTGATGGTTCTTCAGACACGGCGTGTGATTCCTGCGGCTGTTGTAAAAAAGACCGCTTAGCGCTTAGCGGCTTGAAATACCAACACTTATTCTCTTACGGTTTTGGGAGTCCAGATAAGTCTCAGAGGGCTAGAATCAAGGGGTTGGCAAAGCTGTGTCCCTTGTGGGGGCTCCAGCAGAGAAGCCATTTCCTTGCCCTTTCCAGCTTCCAGAAGCCGCCTGTATTTGGTTCGTGACCCTTTCCTCCGTCTTCATAGCCCGGCCTGTCTCGTCGGAGAGTACCGATGTCACCCAAACTGTGCTTATTCTGCAAGATGGCCACCAGCCCGGAGTCTCCCCTCTGCTTCGAAATAACAGGAGCAGAACTGCTTGGTTCTCTGCTGTTTTTGCTTTATTATTATTATATCTTGGGTTTGTACAGGGAAATGGTTACCACTAAAACTCGTGTTATAATCAAAGAAATAAAACTGCGTAAAGGTCGATCTACAATAGAAGTGTAGTTCCTTCTGGAATGAAGCGATGGCTAGAATATAGTGGATTAATTCTGTAAAGCTTGGACCCTTTTCATTCAGGAGCTGATCAGGGCGTAAGCTGCACCTGTTCTGTGCCCCGTCGCTTTCAGAGGTTAATCCTATCATTTATCTGCTTGGAAAATTTAAAGCAGCTTGTCTGATGAAAAAAAGTCTTTGTAATGTGACTCAAATATGATACCGAGGAAGTTAAGGCTGTTTCAATAACACTAATTTGGGTGCAGCGTTTGGTTGTCACTCTCTACACCCAGGGATGTTTACACTGTTTGGCACGTGAGTTCCTTTGCAGTTACGCGTCTCCCAAAGTCATTTAGTTTCTTTTTTTGGCTGGCTTCTTCACTGTCCTTGCCGCC
This sequence comes from Helogale parvula, assembly GCA_004023845.1. NCBI lineage: Eukaryota > Metazoa > Chordata > Mammalia > Carnivora > Herpestidae > Helogale > Helogale parvula. The sequence goes on along the minus strand of PJEM01014669.1, from coordinate 17,859 downwards.
ATTGTCTTAAACTCCAGTTACGCAGGCTGCAGATTCACCCACATTTGAATAAAGACTCAAACAGATTAAAGGACATCTTGAATTTTACTTCAGAATATTTTCCAGCGTGGTACCAACGACTTAAATACTTTTAGTCACTGAGGACAAAAAAAATTGACGGAATAAAACCCCCTAGCGGTGCCTGGGTGGCTCAGTTGGTTAAGCACCAACTTCAGCTCAGGTCATGATCTCACAGTTTGTGAGTTCGAGCCCCGCGTCGGGTTCTGTGCTGACAGCTTGGAGCCTGGGGCTGCTTCAGATTCTGTGTCTCCCTCCCTTTTCTTGCCCCTCCTCCACTCATGCTCCATCTCTCTCTCTCTCTTTCTCTCTCTCAAAAATAAATATTAAAAAAAATTTTTTTTAAAAAAACCCACTAAATTGAACAAGTCTCCACTCCCCATTGAGGAGAATTTAGACTATCACATGTGCAGTTCTACCTTCGAAAGCTGTTGACTTGATTACGTGAGATAGTCTACATAATTTACGTAAATCTCTTGGCTTTGCTTGTGGGTGGCACTTACAGGCCCCAGGAGGTCAACTCTTTTTGTTCATGGAGCCGCAGGGCTTTGAGGGACCACAAGTCCTCTGCAAAGCATGGCTCAGGACCACCCCTGGGCAAAGGCCAGCCTGTTCCATCTGGATTTGGTGTTTCTTCAGGCCCTGTCTCTGCCCATATCACATTTCACAATAAAAAGGATCAAAATATTGATACACTCAACCACATGAACTGTATGATTCCATTTATAGAATATTCTAGAAAAGGCAAGAAAGTACTCCAAGAAGACCGATCAAAGAGGGTCTGGATTCAGGGGAGGGATCAAGAGCAAAGGGACAAGAGGAAGCTCCCCCTTGATTGTGGGCATGGCTACCCCAACACTCATCCTACTGTACCCTTAAAATGGGCAAACTTTATGGAATCCGAGGAATACCTTAATACAAAGCATGAGAATGAAAAGTATTGTCAGTGGCTGTTTTGCTCATGTTGGTCATGTCTTTACACCTCTTCACTGGGATCCAGATGACAATTCAATTCCCTCTTCTCGCCAAAGAAGAGACATTTATCTCATTTTGGTGCTTGTTAATCTGGTTCACCTGATCTTTTTATGGTCTTGTTCTTGCTGATTAATTAAGCCTAAAACAATGTTCAGAAAGGTTTGAGGCTGTCATTCTTCCCTGGAGTTGCCTGTGTCACATGACGTGGAGCCCTGCGAGCTGCCCCCAGACGTGCCTCGTAGAGATGTGAGCTTGCTTCATTGGGAGGGTCCTGGGGGAGCATTTAAGCATCGCTTTGGCACCATCATCACATGCCTTAAGCAACAAAATTGGCAGTAAAATTAATTTCATTTACATTTTTTACTACTTTCAACGTCATTAGTTTTATTTCCTTCAGTTTTCGCTGTCAAAGATGGAAGTTCACTTCTGAGTTGCAATCAAGCCTTCTGCAGGATCATAACAAGCTGAGGTGCTTTGTTACTTTTTTCCACGAGGAGACGGTCTAACGGTGTGTGCTGGCCTCCCCAGCCACTCACCCAGGAAACGCTCAGAGCATCAGCTTTTCTCATCTGTGAAATCTCCAGGCCAACGAAAGACATAAAAAGGCCAAGGAACATCAGGATGTTTGGTTAATGCTGGTGTACCTGGATCTGAATATTATTTGAAGAGAGGAGAAAAATCCCCCGCCATGTTGTACGATGTGATCCCTGCAGTTTTGTGAGCAGTGCTGTGGAGAGGTGCTCGCACGCTCTTCCTGCTAAGGGCCAGATGGTCCGTATCTCCACTCTGCAGGCCGCACGGTCTCCGCGGCAGCTGCTCAACGCTGTTGAGTCACAGCCAGGCAGAGTGTAAGTGAATGGATATGGCTGTGCTCCAATAAAACTTTATTTACAAAACAGGAACTGGGCCATGGTTGACCCTTGGACAGTAGTTGGCCAACTCCTGATTCAAAGAAACATCAAGCAGAGTCTACTAGATCCCGAAATTCTTTCACGGAGTGTGGCCGAGGCAGGATGCTCTTACCCTAGTGCTTTTATAATCTAGTTTGAGGGCTTGTAGAAGCCCCCCGCCTCCACTCCACCTAACTTAGTGTTTTAGCCCATTTCTGTGCAGCCTCTTGTCAATGTCATGTGAATAGCTACCCAGGTGGGTTGGCCACTTTGAATTCTGCTCCTGCTAGAGAGTGGGACAGCCCACGGTTACTGATTCCTACCTGTCTCCTCACTGTCTTCCTAGCTACATCCCTTGTTAGGAGGAACCTCTCTGGCTATGTATGTAACACAGCCAGAACCGTTATATTTGGCAGGCTCTAATGTTCAAATGGACAATATTATGTAATCTTATCCCTCCTACATGGGGACAGATGGAGGCTCCGCAGTCAAGCAGGTGAGCGCTAACACCTGTTCTTGACTCTTTTTTGGGCTGAAACTCCCCATGTTGTGCAAAACATCGGAGGATTAACCGAGAACCTCTCCAGCTGCGGAGGGAGATTCAGAACTCCTTTCTGAGGAGGATTTTGACGTTACCCTCAGGGGCCTCACCTACAGTGGAGCGGGGGGAGGGCTGTGTGCTGCGAGGTGGGATGGCTCTTTGTGTGAGAACAACCAGCACCCCTGCATCTCATAGTATGCGTGCATCTGTCTTTTCTCGATGACGCCGTTCTGAGTGTAAAATGAACGTGAGTTCTGGGGTGCCTGGGGGCTCAGCTGGTTGAGTGTCCAACTTTTTGGCTCAGGTCATGATTTCGTGGTTCATGAGTTCAAGCCCCGCGTCGGGCTCTGTGCTGACAGCTCGGAGCCTGGAGCCTGCTTCGGATTCTGTGTCTCCCCCTCTCTCTGCTCCTCCCCTGCTCGTGCTCTGTCTCTCTCTCAAAAGTAAATAAACATTAAAAAAAATTTTTTTTTCAAAAACGAACAGCAGTTACCTGGGAATTCTGCCCTGGAGTTGTGGTGCTCCTAGTGGTCAGCTGAGAGAGAAGTGGGCAATTTTGGGGACCTGCTCATCACTGACCTCTGGAGGCCAGGGGTTTCCAAAGTAGGGGGCCCCGGAAAACTCCTTGTTGATCAGAAGAAAGCACTGCCCCATTATTTCTATTCCTCTTAATCTACATAAATAGGTTAAGTTGTACTGATTTTAACATAGGATTGGTAGTACCAGACAAGTGTATTTATTATTACAGATATTGTGGAAATCTGTGCAAACACTAGGACTCTAGGGAGGCCACCATCATCTTGGATGTTGGTTCCACAGGTTGGATGGGACCTGGGAATGTGTATTTCAACAAACGGGTAGGAAGCCTCCGTTTTATTTATTTATTAAAAATTTTTTAAATGTTCATTTATTTCTGAAAGAGAGAGACAGAGTATGAGTGAGGGAGGTGCAGAGACAGAGAGAGGGACACAGAATCTGAAGCAGGCTTCAGGCTCTGAGCTGTCAGCACAGAGCCTGATGCTGGGCCTGAACTTATGGATTGCAAGATCATGACCTGAGCCGAAGTCGGATGCCCAAACAACTGAGCCACCCAGGTGCCCCTATTTAGGTTTTGTTTTTGAGAGAGAGTGAGAGAGAGAGGAGAGAGAGTGTGAGTAGATGAGTGGGGGAGGGGCAGAGAGAGAGGGAGACAGAGGAACTGAAGCGGGCTCTGCGTTGACACCAGAGAGTTCAACGCGGGACTTGAACCCACAAGCCATGAGATCATGACCTGAGCACAAGTTGGATGCTTAGCTGACTGAGCCCCCCAGGTGTCCCTCCATTTTATTTTATTATTTTTTTTTAAATTTAAAAACAAGTAAACTTTAACAGGTAGAGAGATGGGCTCAGGTGCCCGAGGCTGTGGACACAGGCTCTGAAGATGTCCACAAAGGACCATACGCCAGAGACGGACTGGAAATCGCTGACGAGAGGGCCTGCGTCTGGCGGAAATACGGGGTGACGCCAGAAGGCACTGCTGCCGTCAGAGGACGTGGGAGAAAAGGTTCATCCCCCCCGGGGAGCACCACGGCTCAGGTCTAGGTTTTTATTCACGGTACAGCGTTTCACTGGGCAATGGTTAGACACTTTACTTTTTTTAAAGAAGTGATTTTTAAAAAATGTTTATTTATTTTTGAGAGAGAGAGGGAGAGCATGAGTGAGTGGGGGAGGGGCAGAGAGAGAGGACAGAAGATCCCAAGCAGGCTCTGCACTGACCGCACAGGGTCCAATGCGGGGCTTGAACTTACAAAGCCTGAGATCGTGACCTGAGCCGAAGCTGGACATTTAACCGACGGAGCCACCCAGGCGCCCCCTAGACACTTTGAAACTGGGTTGTGGTCAGCCAGGGGTCAGCTGTGATGTTAAAACTGCCCCCGGGAAACAGCGGATGGCTGTCCTGGGCTGTGCTGGGTCCAAGTGTTCCCGACTCCACCACGCGGGGAGGTGGGTGCCGTCAAACCTGCCTCCCTCACCCTTAGCCTTAAAGCAGGACGGGCCGGGATGACCACAGCGGGCGACCTCACTGAGCTCTCCAGTCCCAGCTTCCGTGTCCCGGAACTCGCCACCCTTTCTGGGACCTGGGTTCCGTCCTCTGAAGAACAAAAGGAATTATGTTTTCTCAGTAAGCCTTTAATTTCTCCTCCCAACTGGCCCCGGGGCTCAAAGTGGTCTCCACGACTCAGAAACCACTTCTACTTTTATTTCCTGCTTTTTCTTCCTTTTTTTGTTTTTTGGTAGTATCGCTGTCCCCATCTTACAGACTGTCCACACTCTCTAGAGCACCTGTGGCTTTCTTGTCCTTCCTCTTTTCCTTCCTGACCAGCTGTGGTGAGGTCTCTTTTGCTCTCTTGCTTCTGCTTTGGGCCTTTTCCCACTTTGGCCACTCCTGTGGGGCTTTTCAAAAAAATTGCTTATTTATTTATAGGGAGAGAGAGAAAAAGAGAGAGAGAGAATGAACTGGGGAAGGGCAGAAAGAGAGGGAGAGAGAGAATCCCAAGCAGGTTCTGTGCTATCAGCACACGGGGCTTGAACCCACGGACCGTGAGATCATGACCTGAGCTGAAATCAGAGTTGGACACTTGACCAACTGGCTTTGCCCAGCACCTCTCTGCGGACTGACTGTGGTCCACATACTCCCGCATCCAGACGGTCGGCGTGCCGTCCGTGGCCTTGCCAGGCTTATCCGGAAGGCCCTGCTTGGCCATCAGCCTCTTCTGACTTGCCTTTGGACCCAAACCCTACTTCTGAGGGTAGGTGTCTCTCTGATTCTGGCTACACGGTCACGGGCGGAGATCCCTGCTGCGGGCATTAACGCGCTGGCCACGCACATTGCCTCCCCTTGGTGGTGATGACCGCGATCTCCTGATGGGCTTCGATGTCGTCCTCAGATCCGAGAGCACCCGCGTGGTCCGTGCCCCCCAGAAGAGTGGGCTCCCCGCACGGTCATTCACAAGTGGTCATTTATGAAAAGGCAGCGGGCTTTCCAAAGCGTAAGCGGCTCACTGGGCACAGGCCCGTCATGCACTGTCACCAGGTGGTCCTTCTCGCTCACGGCTCCAGAACGGACCCTCTGAAGTTCCTGCATCTGACCGCCAACTCCCAGTACCAAGCCCAGGTGCGCACACACCGGATGCAGGTGCCGCCTCACAGCTTTCCGACGGGACTCCTAACCTCCCGGGACGGCGCTCCTTCCGCGCTCTTGCAGACGGTCCACACTCGGAGTGACCTCTTCGCTGCAGATAAGGTGCCCAGAGTTCCCAGGGCCCCAGAAAGCTGAGTCCTGCCTCCAGGAGCCTTGTGTCGCTGGACGATTCCTACTCACTCTGGCTGCACCATGTTGGGATTTGACCAAGTGAGGGGCTCATTCTGTGTATTGAATAGTCACTCATCTTCGGATCCAGGCACCATTGGGTCCTGCCTTCTCCACCCGACGTATTTGTGGGACCCCGGCCACCACCTCACGGGAAGAGGGGCTGGAGCGCTTGTTGAGAATAATAAGTGATTCTTCCCTCTCTAGAGGATTTGAACCACAAGGAAGAGGTGTATATACAGTGTGTCACCCTTACGCTTTGCTCATCAAAATTCTGGAGGGACAGAGGCCACTGAGATGTGTCCGATGGAACCACCTTGGGTTCAGGTTTGATGAGAAGTTCTTCAGCGTGTTATGTTTCTGCTACATCTTCTGGTAATGACTTCCGCTACTATTTCTTCCTGTGCTGCTTTGGCAAAAATAAATACTTCCTCATCCTCCGTGCTGAGGAAGTCTCCATTTATATTCTTTTTTAACATTTATTTTATTTTTGAGAGAGAGTGAGACAGAGCGTGAGCAGGGGAGGGGCAGAGAGAGAGGGAGACACAGAATCTGAAGCAGGCTCCAGGCTCTGAGCTAGCTGTCAGCACAGAGCCTGACGTGGGGTCAATCCCATGAACGGGGGACATCATGACCTGAGCTGAAGTTGGACACTTAACTGACCGAGCCCCGCCAGGCGCCCAGAAGTCTCCATTTTAAAAACTCCCTGGCAGTCTAGAGCAGCTGCTGAGTAAACAGCATCCCGCCGTGTGCCTTGGTTCTTTAAAGTGATGCCATTGAGAGGCTTTGGTTTCGTGTACCTGGGTTTACGGCAGGTGATGTGTGAGTGAGTGGCCACTCAGTTATTCTCTCTCCTCTCTGTGTCCACACTACACTCGCGCACGCACATCCGTGGACACACGCACGCCACACAACATGCACAGAAGAACTCCTGCCTTCTAGTTTACCGAGGCTCTGCTAGCTGTGAGTTCCAGTTCTGCTTCCAAACCCGGGCCTTGCCACGGGTCTGACCCTCCCTCGAGAAGCTGATGGAAAACAGACTGTGACAGTGTAGATCCTAGAAGGGCAGCGCAAACCATCTGCACGCGCCTGGTGACTGCGGACTGCGGTGCACAGTGTTCAGACAACACGCCCAGTCTCGCGGCTGGGGGGCTGCATCAGAGCGGGGCCAGCCTGTCGCTGTGGGGCCACAGTGTACGGTGAGGCTCTTGAGCTGCGAAGGTTTTACAAACTTCCGGGGCACCTGGGTGGCTCAGCTGGTTAAGCATGGGACCCTTGGTTTTGGCTGAGGTCATGATCTCATGGTTTGTGAGTCTGAGCCCTGCGTCGGGCTCTGCGTGGGAAGTGCGGAGCCTGCTTGGGATTCTCTTTCTCTGCCTCTCTCTGCCCCTCGGATGTGCGCACATGCGCGCGCTCTCTCTCTCTCTCTGCCCCTCCTGTGCATGCTCTCTCTTTCAAACTAAATAAATAAGCTTAAAAAATGTTTTTCACGCTTTTAAAAAGTGGTAAAAAAACCCAAATAACAACAACAAAATAGCGATAAAAAAAGAACAAGTGACAAAGATGTGATGTGGTCCATGGAGGCTGAAACGTTTGCCGCGCAGCCCTTTGTGGTGAGTTTGCCAACCCCCAAACGGGAACAGCGTGCATGGATTTTGTAAAGGTAACGTGGGGAAGACGGAGCGTGCTCAGTATATGAGCTACATAGTTTACAAACCGCACAGAAGAGAACTATAAGTGGTGTGTGTGGTAAATGTATAAAATAACATCTGCACACACTCTAAGTCAAGATAGTATTTTCTCTGGGGAGAGAGGATAGGAAACGAAATAGGAGAAAAAAAGGGGATTTCACCTTTACCTGTAATAATTTATTTCTTGAATAAAAAGGAAGAAGAGAGAGAAGAAAGAAAAAGAAGAAAAGAATGAGAATATTTTTCCTTCCTTCCTTCCTTCCTTCCATGCTTCTATCTTTCCTTTCTTCCATTATCCATTCTTCCATCCATCCATCCATCCATCAATGTTTCTATCCTTCCTTCCTTCCTTCTATCCATCCATCCGTTTGTCCATCCAATGAGACACTTCTCATTCTAAGACGTTCTCCTTGGTTCTCCCTCCGGGACACAGGCGCGGCACAGAGCTTTCATACAGAGTAAGCGTTTGATGTTGGGATGTGTAACTTCCTGTTGACCCCACTTACCACTGTCACCAGGATGTAATAATTTCTGCTGCTTTTATCCCTAATCATCAATTTCTCAAGTTCCTAATTCATAATTAAACTGATAACCTTCTCAAAACACAAATACCAAAGCCCGAGAGGATTTGAATGGCGTTACCTATACATGAATAATTGCTAAGGTTTATGTTGGACTAGTATTCCACGCATAGGAGATATCTGATACATTTATCTATTCATTTAATGCTCACATTTCTATTACTCAGCAAAACAATTCATTTATTTAAAATAATACTTCATTATAGGACAGCCATTGCTACCAGTCAGTGAAAAACTGTGTGCATCATGATTTCTCTGCTTACAGTGGGACAGCCTCCATCCATGAATTCTCACGACTGCTCTTAAAAAGGCACGGTCCCTACTTTAACCTTGCAAAAGATTATTCCGCACGATGCAGAGAGAAATGAGGCCCTGGCGGACCAATGACCTAATGTGGCGCATTCTTATTAGCGCAAGTTCAGTGGCGACGGCAGGACGTTTTCCCCATCACCTGGTCTGTGGCTTCTGCGGAGCGCCTTTGCACGTTTCCGCAGAGTGGCTGGCGGGGGGAGTGTTAAGACGCCCCTTACCAGTGGTTAGAACACTTTTACACTTAATACTTTCTATTATATGGACATCAACCAAAAATAAACGCCTCCTCTGGGATGAATCGTGCTGAAAGATATACGGGGAGCAGTGGCTTTGGTGAAGTTACCTTGACACACTTGCGCGCGCCCTGGATCCGGGCTACTTACAAGCCAAGCTGAAGAGAGAGGCGAGCAGGACTGAGGTCAGGCTGACGTGCAGGGCCCCCGCCGCGTTGCAGTCCACTTTGGAGTTCTTGCAGGAGCACACCTGTACCCTGAGGTCTGTGACGTTCGTCATGGGCGGCTTCCCTGAGTCAGTCACCATGATGGGCAGATGGTAGTTGGCTTTGTTCAGGTTCTGAAGGAGGCTCACCAGGGCGTGCGTATCTGTGGGGACCAGAGGACCTTTGTGAGGGGGGGTTAGACTTCCCCAGATAAAAGAGTGAGGTGTTGGTGACAAAAACCACACCAAACAGGCACCGCATGCTGGAGTGTTTGAACTTAAATTCATTTGGGCACCTGGGGGGGCTCAGTTGGTTAAGCGTCAGAGTTTGGCTTAGATCATGATTTCGCGGTTTATGGGTTCGAGCCCCACGTCAGGCTCGGTGCTGACAGCTTGGAGCCTGAGCCTGCTTGCGATTCTGTCTCCCTCGCTCTCTGCCCCTCCCCTGCTCACGCTCTGTCTCTCCATCTTTCTCAAAAATGAATAAACATTAAAAAAATTTTAAGCTTAAATTCATTAATGGCAAATAAAAACCCAAATTCAGTCCCTCAGCTGCGCTAGGCACATATCAAACGTCCATCAGCCACGTGTAGCAAGTTGCCGGAGCGTTGGACCCTGCCGCCTAGAGCATTCCACTGCCAAGGGGTCCTGCGGGTCAGTGCTGTTAAAATCTGTTTCACAGGGACCCACTTTTGTGAAGCTGACTGCATTCCAAGAACTCCTCCCTGCAAATTTATGCTCCTGATAAAACCATCTTTGCAAAGATCACATCCGACATCTAGACAAACTGATGTAAAAATCCACTCTCAATCGTTATGCCCTGCATCTTAAATATATACAATTTTTATCTGTCAATGATACTTTAATAAACCTGGAAAAAAGAAAAAAAAAGAAGAAATGAAATGATCAGCTCAGAGCATTTTGACTTAAGAATCCAAGTTCAAATAGTCAAAATAAATTCTTACACCAAAACCCCCCCAAAACCAAAAAACAAACCCTCCCCCCAAAACCAACCCCCAAACCATCTGCTTCTTCTAAATGTGGGCAGGACCCACGTGCTGCCATGGGGACAGGTTCGATAGCCTACATCTTTAGTAGTCGTCAGCCATGGCTCTGGATTTGGGTGGGAATCGGCAGCATAACCCCAGCACCGGGGACTGAACTTTCCGCCCTTGTTTGGTGGGAATGTGTGCTGTGAGGCAGGCGTTGGGCAGCGTGCAGAAATGGCCACCCCACCTGGCCACTGATTTTAGCCTCAGACTATTTTTAAGTCAGTCAGATGACTAGCGATATATATTACACACACACATATATAACCTATATACTATATATATAACACCTATATATAATATTTATATACACACACAAATTTTTTTGACTGCCTCTTTCTGGGCATGAGCAGTGCTAGGTATTAAAAAAACAAACTAAGCCAAGGGAAAGGACTGAGAAATCTCTGTCTCCTAAATAAAACCATGAGGAAGACTGAGCAATGGCACGAAAGCAGAAGCAGATGAAGTATCATCCTGACCAGAAGGAGAAGCAGCAGAAATAATCAACGTATGTAGTCACCCCCGTGAGGCGGCAGGTTCATTCACCCACCTCCCTCGAGTGGACGAGACACTGGAGAAAGTTCCAGCTGGAACTTTCTGGAAAGAGCTGGTGACGGTTATTTAAATCCGCTACAGCCACAAAAACTAGCAAAGGAAGCACCAGCCCCTCAAACAAGAGAAAGGCAGTTTTAATTAAAAATAATCAGTGTAACAGAACTCATTCTTTAAAAAAGCAATAAAATAGACAAACAGGGAAATGGAATCAATAACAAGAGGAAGGCGCTAATAAAATGAGATATGAGATAAGGCCATTCAATACAGATGAGATGTTTTAATAGAAAATTTTATGCACAATTGTACAACACACTTCCAAACTTAATGAAATGCGTAATTCCCAATCCCTCTCGAAAAGTCTACCGCTGGTGGGTGAGGAGGGCACCCTGGCTGGGTCGCGGCAGGAGAAGTTCACTGTCGCAGACGGAGTGTGGGTCAGTGGGTGGGTCCTGGTGTTTTACTTTATTGCAAAGCAAGGGGAACTCAGTAGTGAGCTCGAATTTGCCTCAGAGGGAAGCCGGCGCCGTGTGATGGATACGGCACCCTGGTGTTTCAGCCTTCGGAAGGCGGATGGGAAATGTTGGGCCAAGTTTGGAAGTCCACCTTCCCACATGGAAAGACTGGTGGAAAGGGATGGGGCTTGCAAGTGTTGTGAGGGACAGGACAGATGGGCGGTGGTGTCCCCGTCGAACATGAAAGCCACGTCGTTGCAGAGACAAAGGTGATTTTGAGGAGGTCTGCAGTGCAAAGTGGGCGATGGAGGGTCAGAGGCTAAGACTCTTTAAAAAACTTTCTTAATGTTTATTTATTATTTTGAGAGAGAGAGACAGAGAGACAGAGCATGAGCAGGGGAGGGGCAGAGAGAGAGAGGGAGACACAGAATCCGAAGCAGCTCCAGGCTCTGAGCTGTCAGCACAGAGCCCAATGAGGGGCTCAAACTCGCCAACTGCGAGATCATGACCTGAGCTGAAGTCTGACGCTTAGCTGACTGAGCCTCCCAGGTGCCCAGAGGCCAAGACTCTAAAGATTGTTACAGCAGGATGTGAGGGCGATCTGGCTGCGACATCTGTCACCCCATTGATCGCCAGGGTTGATTCGGCTGATCTGGCTGGCTAGGCGGGTGTCCCCTTCCTCCCTCACCGCTCCATGTGCATCCCTCCCGAAGCTACGCGCTCGGTCGAAGAGGAGGACCTTCCCCGATAGAGGACCGTTCTTGGGTCAAGGGTATACGAGTAGCTGCGCTCCCCTGCTAGAACCTCCAAACAAGCTCTCAAAGACTGTTACACCAGTGCCTCTGGTTTCTTTCGTCTTCTAGAAGAATAAGCACACCATGGGAAATCTCTCCAAAGTGCTGGTGAGAGTCAGCGGAAAGCACGGATCTCTGAGCCACGACTCACGTGGGGGGAGGCGGAGCTCCCGGCTTCTGGAGGCTGAAGACCGAGAGGGTGGTCGGTACCGAGTGCACAGTACGGGATTCACAGTGTCGCGTGCACAGTGTGGGGCGTACACTTTAGGGCACATAGTATGGAGCGCACGGCACCAGGGGACAATGTAGGATGACTGTGTACAGTGTCCAGTGAGCATACCCTAGGGTATCCAGGATGCCATGTACGCTATAGAAAAGGTAGGAAAAGAAACAAGAGAGAAAACCCGGATGCTTGCGTTTTTAAGGAACCGACACGTCCTTGTACAGATCCTGTTCATCTGCTGGTGGAGAAACTGTCAGCACCGGCAGGGTGTGAATCACTTGAAGTCAACCCCCCAAGACCAGGACCGAGTAGGAGGGAGGAAGGTTTGGGGAAGGGGGGCAGGCCCGGGAAGCAAGGCCTCAAAGCTAGAAAATGTTCAACTCGACTTACTGTTGATCTTGGAGACCTTCCAGACTTTGTCGGGAACGCCTTGTTTGTGGATCTCAAATTTGAAAGGGTCTGTGTTTGGGTGAAGGTCCTTATCGGAAGCTCCCAGGATGACGACGCTGAGGTTTTTGGCGTCATCACAGACCTCGGCCACCGTGGGGTAAATGAAGGGGGCGTTGTCATTGACGTCTTCCAGAGTGATCAGCAACGTTCCGGTGCCTGTCGCAGGAGGGCTGCCTAGGGGGCAAAGAGGGAAGGTGTCAGCAGGCGGCTGGTACAAGGCAAGAGCGCCGTCACCGCGCTTTCCTCCGGCGTGCCGGCCACCTGTATTCTGCTAACAGGGTTCAAACAGGACTGGAGGTAACAGCTTATGGATTTGTGCGAAGGCTGGTGGTTAAAGGCCTGTTCTCATACGTAAACCCTCTGATTTAAATTCTTTAGCTTTTACCCTTAGAACGTGAGGCTTCTAGACACCACTAACACACTGAAAGCAGAGAATGGGACCTGTCCTCGCTTAGCAGACGAAAGCTTTTATCGAAATATCCGAGTGTTCGCATGTGCTGTTGGGACAGGGGAGGGTGGAGGCCTCGTGAGAGAAGACCGTGTTCTGTATGTAGGAGCAGCTCTGCCGGGACCGGGTGGGGACGGGAGAGAGAAAGAGCTAGTCCGGGGTTTTCCTCTGTGGGTGAAATGGAATCTGGGGGGGCGGACGGTGCCACGGGGGGCCAGCCTGGCTGGCCTGGCAACACAGGACAGATTTTAGAAAGTCAGTTTAGTGACAAAAACCCAAATCGCTAGCTGGCTACTGGGACAGTGAAGTGATCATAATATAATCTTTGGGTCTTATTTTTAAGGCCTTGCATTTTCAGTATTTCAGCTACTTCTCTGCCATGTTTTCTATTGTAGGGAATGTTATATTTATTTATTTATTTATATTTTAAATGTTTTATTTATTTATATATTTTTTTTTGAGAGAGAGAGAGAGAGAGAGAGAGAGAGAGAGAGAGACAGCATGAGCAGGGGAGGGTCAGAGAGAGGGAGACACAGAATCTGAAGCAGGCTCCAGGCTCTGAGCTATCAGCACAGAGCCCGATGCGGGGCTTGAACCCACAAACCACGAGATCATAACCTGAGCTGAAGTCAGGTGCTCAACTGACTGAGCCACCCAGGCACCCAGAACGTCATTTTTGAAAAGCCCTCTAGGGGCGCCTGGGTGGCTCAGTCACTTACGTGACTTTGATTTCAGCTCAGGTCATGATCTCACAGTTTGTGGGTTTGAGCCCCGCGTCAGGCTCTGTGCTGACAGCACGGAGCCTGCTTGGGATTCTCCCTATCTCTCTCTCTCCTTGCAGCCCCCACTCGCACTCTCTCTCAAAAATAAATACACTTTGGAAAAGGAGGAAAGAAAGAAATGTCTTGGTGATCATGTGCTCAGATGAGGCTGCTCAAAGAAAAACACAAGGTAGAGGGGAGTGCAAAGCCGTGAGCTCAGCTCTGACGTGGAGCCAGCCCCCAGATTCAGTGCGCCCATGTAAAAGTGCACGGGCCTTAGGACACACGCCGGCGCCGGGTAGCGATGAGGACTTGGCAGCACAGATGCTTCGAAATGGTTCTAGCCACTCAGGCTACGCAACGTGACAGTGTGGAATGGCCAAGGGGCGAAGGCGGAGGAAACCCCAGAGTTTAAAGAGCAGTTGGTGGTTTGCAGAAGACGGAGGGGACGTGAATTGGAAGGGGAGGCAACGGACGGCAGGGAAATGTGTTATGATGCCCCACAGGATAAAGGGTAGAGAGAAGCCACGGGATTTTGCGAGGAGAAGGTGACTGCTGGCTTCCTTCTGAAAGGCTTCCACGATGGGAAGAAACAGCTTGAAGGAAGCTGAGCAGCGAGTCAAGAAGTGAGGACAGACACCTTTTTAGCGGGGCTGCTGGAAATGTAACTATATCAACACCCAAGGACAGTTTTAGAGTCAACATTCCCATAAATAGCTGCTAACGTCAAAACGCAAACGTCATTCGTCAGCAGAAAGATGGCGATTTCTAATGGCGGCAAATCAACACTGTTTGGTGGAGCAAGGACTCAAAAGAAATGCGTAATGGCTTTGAGGCTGGTTTCCCACTGTCAGCTTTAGTCATTTGGTTGAATTTCTTTATTGAAAAATTATTTTTCTTTTTTTTAACTGAATAATTGACTATCTCAGAGGAATCCATTATATATTTTTCCGCTCTGAATATATTATGAAGTGCCGTCATTTGGTAGGAGGGATGAGAAGGCGCTAGGAGCATTTGAAATATGGCTGTGAGAATCGGCCTTTCGTGAACTTAATTATACGACTGTCTTTGCTTCTCAGTCTATTACTCCCAGGCCAGACCGGTGATGTCTTCTTCCAAGTCAAGTATAATGAGCTTTTTCTTTTTCTTTTTTTTTTTTTTATATTGATCAGGTGAAGACCGGACTCTCAGACTCCTCAGAGAAAGTCTCTCCAGTTTACATGTGCTGGATGGAGAAAAATCACCATCCAAAATTATGATGTGATTTAAAATGTAATGACTCTTCCCAAGCCCCTTTGGCTCTAATAGCTCCAGGGGCCCAGGAGATATGGGAGCTTCTGGGTTTTGGCAAAAATCCCTCTCCCCTCCTCATCCCTTTCCACCAGCCATCGCCCATCCCAACGGACTACTCTGCATGACCAACGTCAGCCCCAAAGCATGGTCGAGGCTGTGCCCTCTTCCATGGGTTTTCAACAGGGAAAAAGCTTCAATTTGAGCAAAACTTCCAGGATATGGAGCTGGAACTATGATTCCTCCTCCTTGCAGCCCCTCCCCGCCCCCCAGAGGAGCCCCTGGGCCACATTCTCAGGGTTGCTGCTTTAAGGGTCAGAGGGCATCCATCCTCTGGAGGGAGTGCCTGTGGGGCTCCCGGCTTCTCAGGTTAGGAGATGGACGGGCCCTTGAGAGATGGACCATTCCTGGCGGTGGATTTTAAGTGGATGGGTCTCCCTTTGGCAATCTGGGGAAGGCCATGGTCATGTGTCCAGAGAAAGGCACCTACATTCACACTGAAGGTGTTGCATACCTGGTAAGTACAGCTGAGTGCTCAGTGTGAGGTCGGCAGCTGGTCTGGGACACCTTTGTTAGTGAGGATTTTTATATTATTTTATTTTGTTTTGTTTTACTTTAATTTAATTTTATGCAGAATCCTGACCAAACAGGATTTCCACTTTAGCCAAAAAATACTTAGATTTTTCTGATAGGGTCCATTATTTAGATGCCATATATACATATATATGTAAAATAATGTCATCTCATATACACACACACTTTATATCTTGTTGGTAAGAGACACAACTAAAAACAAAGTGTAATCCTAATTAAAAAATATATAATTAGAAAAAGATTTGAAAGGAATATACCAAACCTAGTGATTTTTGCTCCAGATAATTAGCATTAAAATAATACTTGAAAAAATTTTCTTTACGATAAGTATGTCCATTGTAATAATTAGAAACAGAAACGTGAATTCAAAAGTTATACGGGGGTTTAAAAATATTTTGCCGATTCTACTTTCTTTTCTCTCAATCTTGTTTTTATGATGAATTGATAGTTGGTATATTTACAGGGTTGGGCTTTACCACGACCACCTGATTTTAGAACCTTTCCATCACCCCAGAAAGGACCCTGGGGCGCATTTGTACTGACTCTTCATACGTACTTCCAGCTCTAGGCAACTACTGATCTACTTTCATTCTCTACAGATTCGTGTCTTCTGGACATTTCTAGAAGTGGAATCATAGAGTAAGTGGCCTTCCCTGTCTGGCTTCTTTCGCTTGGCATCGTGTTTTTGAAGTTCATTCATGTTGTTCCATGAATCGCTTCCTTTTTATGGCTGAATGATACCGCATCCCAAGGCCAGACCATGTTTTGCTGGACATTGGGTTGTTTGCACTCTTTGTCTGTTATCAGTCATGTCGTTGTGAACATATGCACAGAAGGGAGGTTTTCACATGGGGCAAGGCTCCCGTGCGTGTCCTCAGGAGCACCCTCTTGGAGAAGTAGAGTCCCTGGTCTCACCGCAGTGGGATAGGCTGGCTTCACACGCGCAGAGCACTAGGATCTGAACAAGAAGTTTCAGAGGTGTTTCTGCAAAGTACAGAGAAGTTGTAGATTTTTGTAGTCACTGGTCTCGCATGGTCCCTGAGCTGGGTCTAGAGGCACGCAGCATGGCCCCTGCCGCGGGACTCATGAGTGTAAGTGGTTTTATATGGGGAATAGTGTGCAAAGTGAGTTTGCCAACATGAAGAAGAAAATGCAGGAAGAGAGAGAGAGAGGAGAAAAAAGCAGGAAGCTCACTCCTGAGGCCCATGGGCTCCGGGCATCAGGACCGTTCTCCGGGCTGGTATACAACAGGCACTCAGTAGATTTTTGAGTTACCTCAGGTTGACCTGAAAGAGCTAACGACCAATTGCTCTTTGCATACATGTAACATACATGGTTACGTTTCCATAGGTTTCCATCTCTATCTTGCTTCTGAGAGCAGTAGTGACCCTGTCTGTGTTCTAGTCCTCCCTCATCCCAGCTAGGGGAGGAAAAAAGGATATGGGGGATGGGGTCTGTGAAACTGGGGCTCCGAGAGGGAGTCCATGCCAGAGTCAAGGAGAGAGACCTCAGATGATGTGTTGAGGACCCAATTTTGGGAAGAACATCAGGAAGATGAGTCAATTTCAGAGGAGCCTACGTTCAGATGTGGGCTCGTGAGCAGGCAGGCACCCTGGCCAGTTTCTAACGCTTCTTTGCAGGGACAAGAGGCGTGCGTGTGGCCATCTACTGCACCCAAGTTCCCTCTGTGTTCCTGGGCAACTGCTGAGCTCTCACGAAGCAGCTCTGAGCAAATGCTACGTCTGTTTCTTCACACGAACAGCGTTGTACACACATCTTCTCCTTTGCTTAAAAGTGAGAGTGAACCATGCTTCTGCTAGATAAGATTAGCCCTTGTATTGATTCGTTCAGCCACACTGTATTTGCGATGGCTTCTCAGTATCACTATTTACAAATCTGTTTCGGGCTGTGCCCCTTAAGCCAAGAGTCTTGTCCCTTTCAAATCCATGAGCATTTTAAAAAATTGCTTTGTTAATGCAGAGCTTGCCAGTTTCGTTTTACATTCTGAAAAATTTAATAGTAAACCCACCCAAAACCTGGTCAGAGAATAGATTTGCAACATAGAGTGGCAGGTTTCCTGTAATGCTTAACGTGGACCCGAGGCAATTACCCACAGAACTCAATCTTCGACATTCCTGCAGCAGAGACGGTAGTCTGGAGTCTGAGCTGGTTGTAAGGAATTCAACATTTTGGCTTTTTGTTTGTTTGTTTCCATTTTACTGACTTTAGAGAAAAGGGAAAAAGAGGGAAGAGGTGATTTGGAGGCCCTGGTTAAACAGGATCGCCTCGTTTTATTCATTCGGTCAGCAATCGTGCCCTGGGGACGCGGCCCTGTGAGTGCCCGGCTGGATCCGGGTGGGGGTGGGGGGCTGTTGTGGAGGGAGGAAATCGTGGGGCTGTTCTGTGGGA